>UCOH01009907.1:2934-27505 GCA_900474275.1 Synergus japonicus
GACTTATAATATTTTGAAAATCCAAAAAAATGAAATAAAACTTGAATTAGAAGCCAAACAACGCATGATATAAAAAAAAGTCTACAGATGAAAAATATTTCTTTTTGAACACTCTATAGGATAGGCATAATAACTTTTTGAATTTCCTTAAAAAATCTAAAATTCAAATTTTGAGCCAAATAACGCGAGATACAGAGAAAATGATAAGAAACATAATTATTGGCCATAAAAAGATCTACAAGTTCTCCTTTAGCCATTTTTCAATAGGCTGAATAGTTTTCGTTGTAGTCATGAAAAATATTGTTAAACAAAGCCGAGCGCGAAGCGCGAGATTTAAATGAAATATCGAGCACGAAGCGCGAGTGCCCTGATGATAATGTGCTCCTTAAGGTCGATAAAACCTTAAGTAAATTTAGCTGTCGTTTGCATTCCATTCCATTTTGTAGTAATTTAAAACAAATAGGTGCAAACGTCGCGAAGCGCGCAAGCATCTCGAAGGGCGCAACACGGAGCGCGAAGCGCGACGTGTGTATGAGAATGTGCCCGCGTAAACGGGCAGATTTTTTCCAGTGAAACTATGCAAGATACAGCGAAATGTCAAGAAGTAGGAAAAAAAGTCGCTGTTTCATTGAAAGTAAAGTTGAGACTATGAACATGTATAAATCAAACTGTGGTACTTTTCTTCTCGAAAGAAATTCCTTTCAATCTCCCCATTACATCAGCTTCATTCTTTTCTCAATCGTTCGCATATATGCATATATATAGAACTAATTGGATTTTGTTGGATAGTAAGATTGTTACTCTCTCTATTCAAGTTTCTAAAGATTGAGTGACTACATGGTTTCTTTTTATTGTAATATGAAAATATTACAATAAAATACTTTCTGAATATAATAATATTAAAATTTAGTGCTGATGAAAGGGGCAAGACTCGTGACAGGTATTCCATTAACGAAAGCAAGTGCACTGCACACAAGTAGAGCTCATTAATTTATATTAGTCACCTTATCTTTCATCATCTAAATCAGTATTAATCAAGGAACTAACTTTATTAGTTATTTATTTATTTTGTTATAGTTTGTATGGGTTTGTGTATCGTTTTTTTTTTTGATAAAAAAAAAAGACAGGTAATACACTATGTTGACCACCAATTTTCTTTGTGTTGTTGTGAAAGTTGTGTTCTTTGTTTGGTTGGACGTTACCACAGTAAAAAGTGGGCATCCTATTACAACTTACTTCGTTAATGAAACAATTCACATAGCAAAAAAAATTTCACTTCAATTTGGTTCGCGAATCTCATAAAAAAAGTTCGATTTTTGGATTAAAATAGACCCGAAGTGCGTATCCTATATCAAAATTCAAATCTGACTTTAAAAAACATAAGGCAGAAGTGAAACTTCGGGTGTTGTTCGCGAATGAAAATAAAGTAAGTGAAAGATTAAAAATAATACAAATACGGCACATAAAAAAAAGTAATTGAAGGATTAAAAATCAATACAAATACACCACATAAAAAAAACATTGAATAACTAGAGTGAGTTTAAAAATTTTTCTATTAAGAAGTATAAATTTGACGTGAAAGTTTCACTTCTCTTGCACAGTTTTGCATTTGACAAAAACTGGTTGGGTCAAATTTTACACAAATTTAATACGATTTAAGCTAGGCAAGAGAAGTGAAACTTTCACATCAAATTTTTACTTCTTAATAGAAAAATTTTTAAACTCACTCTAATTATTCATTGTTTTATTTATGTGCCGTATTTGTATTATTTTTAATCTTTCACTTACATTATTTTCATTCGCGAACAACACCCGAAGTTTCACTTCTGCCTTGTGTTCTTTAACACACAACTTTAATTTTTTTTACGGGCCCGTATTTGTAAACGCATGTCAGTGTAGTATTTTTTTAAAACTGTTTTTCAATTATTGTTAGACATTAGTGGTTACAATTTTTTACACAAATATTTTAATTAATAAAATTCTTTATAATAATATTATACATATAAATGAACAGCGTGTCAGGATGCGACACAGTTGTGTCGCATCCTGACACGCAACAAATTCTCATAATTAATGTTTTGATGAACATATGACACAATTCAATGTATCGAACGTTTCGTAGATCATGAAGTCAGGTTCGAGAACTTCCGCTCGAGTTCGTTTTATCTTTCACTCGCCCATTCTTTATTTACATTGTCCTTTACTATATCTATGGACGTCACACTATCGATTTATCGAATGGTAAACAATTTTTTACCCCCAAGACGAGCTCAAAGAATTTTCAATTCAAAAACCAATTAACGGAGTCGTTTTAATACTTAATTACGAAATTCTGCAAACCGCGGCAGGCAGTGATACTTTTCTTTCGCTTTTGTAAATATATGGGCATTTCTCTACAATTTTTCATTTTGGTGATGATGCACAGTTTCGGCCACAATCGAAAAGAAATGCTACACTTGAAATCGATTTTCCACAAGAAAATATACTGTTTTAAGGGTTACTGTAGTATTTCAATTGATTCGAACTATTATCCATCCGTTACAACCCTTGAAACCACCTAAAATACTAGAAGTGAATATGATGATTTATCACTTTACAATTTTTCACGCGCTAAATTTTTCTTACCCAAGTTTTTTGTGGGCTGAAAATTTTTTTTAGTCATCTTACGTATATTAATATACAGAAAATATATTTTAGATAGGTGTGCCGGTCATGTGGAAGTTGAAAAAAAATTCCCAAAGTTGTGATGATAGATTATTGAAATTTATCTAAAGTTTGCTTTTGTTTCCGTAATTTTTTTACCGTTCGGTTTTTGAAAAAAATAAAAAGGGTAAAAAGTATTCTACTTGATCTACTCTATAAAGTGGCACCAAAACGAAACATGTGCCTGCAATAGACCAATAGTATGAGATTTTAGAAATATAATATTGGAACAGAAACTCAAGGGAAAAAATCACTTTTTCGGCTGGCACACTTATTGATCAATAGCTAGGTGTAATTTTATGTTGGAAAACTGTTCTTCGACACTTATATAATATGTTGGTAAATCGGTACGTGCGTAAACGAAGTCCGAATGCGTTTTCAAGGCAATAATTCTCAGAAGTCAAAAATATTTCTTTTCTTATTGTGGATAAAATTTAATTTTCTCGCATAGAAACAAAAGAAGGTACAATAAGTTGACATTTTCACGTCTACCCTGAGGATATTTTTTGTTACAACTAATATTTACCCTGAAATCGAGGTACATATTACATTTGCTTTTTTCTGTAAAATCAGAAAGGAAAACGTACAAAAACGTTATTTCTCTTTTCCGATCGTCTCGCTGTTTATATGAATACTTATATCAGTTGTGAAATGAATTTGATAGAGTAAACAGTTAACAACCTTTTTAATTTATTTTGTTAACGCTCTTTCCTACGTACCGAGATCGGAAACTGAGTTTCCAAAATTTTTCCTCTCATTTTAAGGCATAGAGATGAGGATAAGATCGGTTGGAAGACTGTGCCGCTAAATTTTTTTTTTTTTTCAAATGCCGAAAATGCAAAGTTGTGGAGAAATGCCCATGTATGATGTTTGAATCATTTTAATTCATTTTGCGGTATCACATTTCAGTTTGAAATTAGCATATTAAGGGGTTATATACACTTGAGTTGGTCGCAAAAATCGAAAATTTTTTTTATTGCATTTTCTTAAAGTAAATTTTTTTTAAGATAATTTTCTCCAAATTTCATAGAGATCTGAGCACTAGAACCTAAGTTACAGCTATCAACAGCGCTTTACCTCTAAGTGCGCTACCTACAAGTATTCGAAACTTTAAACGCGATTATCTCGGAATGTGAGTTTTCAAAAAGGGTCGTTGCAGTGTCCACGATTTCTCAAAAACCATGTCACCTATCAATCTAATTTTTTTCAGGCTACTTTATAACAATATTATCTCATACTTGGTCGAAGGAATTCCCATCTGAAAGAACACTTTTTTTGGACTGAAAAAACTGAATTTTCAAACCCCTAAAAATCGATTTTTTTATCAAATTCTTCACCATTTTTGCAAAAATACTTATTTTGACAAATCCTTCGTCCAAGTAGAGTAAAATTATATAAACTAAAGAAAGCTCTTGGTTAGATTGATTGCAGTTGATCCATTTTCGACTTATCATGGACACCGTGAAGGGTGTTTGAAAAAATGTGTTTTAGCTCAACGAGCGTAGTGCCTACAAATGTCAATATTTTTCAGTCCAAAAATATAAATAAAATGATAGTGATAATAATTATAGTGATAATACTAAGATAAAATATCTTGAAACAAGTACAAATAGATACGAATAAGTGGTTTGTTCCTAAAAAAATTTACTGTCTTTTCCAAAAGAATTCGTGAAAAAACCTTTTTTTTTGTGCAATAATAAGTGTATATAACCCCTTAAAGAAGACGAAAATAGTTATTAAAACAGATTTTTTGATGATCAAATTAAGACGCTTAAAAAAAGATCTCGAAATCAAAAGAAAGACTAGTTTTAACTGTGATTCTTTGACTTGCTGACCAATCGACGAAATGTCTATCAATGAACTAGATAAAACCAGCAAAATTTAAACCAAGTTCCTTGTATAGATATACTATCTGAAACTTGGCCATTGACTTCCCATTAGAAGCGAAGAGATTTCACAGCTCTTTGTGGAGTAAGCGTCCACCCGCTTTTCCGAAGATTTCTCTTTTTCCATCTTTAAGATCCGTTTTTGGATACTACCATCTATCCTTTTCTTCATCATGGCTTTTGCTGTAAGCGGAAATCAATGCAGCGCAAATGTACCAATAGGAATAAGTAATATATATACCTTACTCATTTCCTGCCACGTTTCACTCTTCTGCATAAAATGGTATATATTTTCAAAGCTTGCTATTCAAATTACAATTCTCTTTGAACATATTCCAAAGATTTAAAGAATCATCTAATCTTGTTGAGAAAAAGAAGCGCAAGATATTCCTTCATCGATAGAGAGAAGAAAAATCTATTACTCCTATAATACTTGTGCTAGAGGGTTGAATTTAGCAAAAATATTAATCAGCCTTCTCTCATATGTGAGGAAAATTACTTTCATCTATTTATCTGTTATGTTTTTTTTTTATTAGTAATTAAAAAAAGTCTGCCCGCTTACGCGGGCACATTCTCATACGCACGTTGCGCTTCGCGCTCGGCTTTGTTTAACAATATTTTTCATGATTAAAACGAAAACTACTCATCCTGCTGAAAAATGTTTCAAGGTGAACTTGTAGATCTTTTTAAGTACAATAATTTTGTTTGTTATCATTTTCTCTGTATCTCGTGTTATTTGCCTCAAAATTTGAATTTTCGATTTTTTAAGGAAATTAAAAAAGTTATTATGCCTATCCTATAGAGTGTTCAAAAAGAAACATTTTTTATCTTTACACTGAGAGAATCTTTGGATAGCGGCGCACCCAACAGGTATAGATGCAACACCAAATACATGACGAGCGAGCTACCACGAATTGGAATAGCGTCCTTCCCAGTTTGGGCGAGCAGCTCGCCTAAATTGAGTGTGCAGCAGCACCAACGTGTTGGTCAAGCAGACATTGGGGCTCCTGGTCGCCCAAAACTGAGACTGCCGTAAACTCAAAACCATAGTGGTGCTGCGCTACACAGTGTAATCCGTCATTAGAATTTTTAAATTTAAAAAAACAGTGGTTTCAAAAATTTTTTAAATTCTCCAAACTTTTTAAATTTTTATCCAAAATGGCTGGCTAACGAACTTGACCTTCATTTTAGGACACTAAAAGAGTATACCAAAGAACAATCCAATTGGTCAATTCTTTCGAAAGTTATCATGCTCACAAACTAAAAATCTACAGACAGACACATTCGTAAAAACATGTTTTTCGGGTTCAGGGGGTCCCAAAACGTGGACATTTAATGAAAACTGGGTGGGTCAAATTTTACACAAATCTAATACATTCTTTCTGATGAGAATTTAATAAGAAGATATGTTAAATGAAGAAATATGGCGTTTTATACCCTTATACTGAAAGTTCAAATGGTTGTATCCTATGAGAATCTGTACCATTATGCTTACATCTTTCTTGGGCCATTTTAGGATAGCTCCTTTTTGCATAGTATTTGCCCAGGATGGCGTTAGTCTGCCTATATCCTTTTACTTAAACCCAGTATTTGTTGTACTGCTACCTTCCCTTCTATAACGATCACCCTCAATATCAACACCTAATCATAAGAGCTCATTAAAAATCCCTAACTTTGAGACCTAAATCTTTAGTGTTTTAAATGGTTCGATTTAGTGTCCAAAGAAGACCAAAAAATGTTTTTTCTACATCCTACTGTATGATCACACTCAAAATCAAACCCTCAATATCAAAAAAATTACTGAAAATCTCCTAACTTCGAGAACTAAAATTGTCTGAAATTGTTTTATCCCCAAAACACTCTAAGATCACCCATAAAATCAACCCCTAAGTAATCTTAGAATGATTCTAGAGGAGTAGGGCCACGAAACTTCTTGAACTTCCTTGCGGCCATCAAATGGAACATTTTTATGCTTAGGGGAAGATTTTAAGTGTGATCCTAGAGTGTTGGGGGAATCAAAAACTTTTTTGCACTTGTTGAATATCACATGAAACGATTGACCGGATGCGCGCGCTTGAGTATATGTATGTGAGTATAGGGGTATATATTTGTCATGATTTTAACGCGATCCTCCAATATCTGGGGAACACGTACAGATAAATTGATAAAATTTTGCATTCTAATTCAACTATATAACAAGTTGAATTTCTTACAAAGGTTTAAAAAAATATTTAATTTTACAAGTTTCATGTACTTTCGTAATTGTAATAAAATTGATTTTTCGCCTGTAAATCCACAAATAATCATTATTTAAAGCTAATGTAAGGATAATAAAGATTCTTTACATCGAGGCGAATCGATCGTCCTGTATGATGAATACATTTCATGAAAAATGAAAAAAATATTGTTATTTAAAATTTTGAAAGATTAATTTTCAACTGTAACTTTACAAATTATTCTTGTGTTGACATAACTCAGATGACCTATATTTGACTAATTACATTTTTATATACATTTGATATACATCATGCATTTGTAATACATTTGACTAATTAATTAAAGCTTCCTCTATTAGGAAGCAAATCATATTTGCTTTCAGAAAAAAAAGTGCTCATGGAATAAGCACAAAAGTTGATACTCGTACAACTTCACAGATAGTTTTATTCTAAATGCTTAATTAAAAAAATTCTTTATTCCATATTAACTTTGATTATAAATGGCATAATTACCTGAATGAAATCAAGCCATTTGTGGTATCCATTTTAATATCTATAATATACGTTAAGGTAATTAAACTCTATGTGTTGAGTGATTATATCTTCTTTATTAGGTGATAAAATTAGCTTTATGCAAATCAAATACAAAAACTCTCAATGGTATTCAACAGCTAGAGAGGTTAAAATAAGAAATTTTTAAAATACTGTTAAGAAACTTTCGGAAAGTCTTAGGAGGTCTTTTAATTTTCATAATTCCTTTTTACTTATTAAAATTAATTTTTTCAAATTCAAATTTACAAAAATGTAAATGCATTATGTAGAATGTAAGAAATTCAAAACGGAAAATTGTACACGGCGTTAGTCAGGGGTGTTCTGTAATACAATTATTGTAGGATTCAAGAGAGTGAAAGTTTCATCCTTTGCATTTATGCAAAATCGGCACCGTCTGTTCACGGCTGATTGTAGATTTTTTGCATTTGTTTTTTTTCTTGTGGTAAAGCTTTCGCGTTAGGCGTTGCTATCGCAATAAGGTCAATTTACATATATTTGCGAGTTTCTTGGTAAGGTCGCTAGTACGAGTATAATGCTATCCAATATGCGTACAAAATTAATTTAAATTGTACGTCTGCATGCGCGCGCAAGACTTTATTTTGAACCGAGTGTTAAATAGAGACTCGATCCAGTGACTGTGGTTAAGCCACATGAATGTGCATTTCCAAGTCGAAATTAATTCAGCGTTCGGAATTACTTTGATAGCTCTTGGTGCGATGCGAAAGCGAGCGGGGAATGCGAAATATACCTTAAACTTAAGTAACTGCGGTTTTTCCAGACGTTAATTGGAAGCAAGAACTGATTAAGAAAGCAGCACAATCCCATTTATAAAAGTTTAAATCGGATTCGAGTTCTAAAATTCGTATGAAATACTGTAATCGAGTAATATTATCAAGAATATTAAATGAAAGTAAATTTTCTCTGAATTTTAGAGGGAAATTTATTTCGCCAACATTTTAGACAGAGCAATTATTTTTTTGAAAATTTTGAAGTTGATAATGACAGAATAAATATTTTACGCTTTAAATTTTGCGTACAATATTATTATTCGTAAATACAACAGTAAGTGACTAGAATAACGATGAAATGTGATAATGACAACGAGCCGAGCTTTGTCAGTCACTGCAACAGGAGTAATAATAATTTTATTAAAAAATCAAGTGCAACACGTGTTCACAAGCTTTTGGATTAATTTGATATGCTGAAGATATTCGAACTACCGGATAAATGCTTTAACCGGGATGATCGAGCAGTGATTTGCTCGGCAGAACTGAAAATTGCTTTTAGAAATTCGAACTATAATTGAGAAATCGGTTGCGAGCGCTTTTGCCAGGTGAAAAACGATATTGGATAGTATCTGCTTTAATTTCACATAATTGGCCAATATAAACCAATTTCAGTGGCAAATGCCTAATCTCTCGATCAAGGGAGTGCATCCGCATTGAACAGTGAAAATGTAGTCATTGCATGTTTAAATGGTGATGGCTCTACTCACAGTTGAAAGTACTGAATCATCGTTTTCAAGAAATAAGTGGAACTTGACGTTTAAAGAAGTGATTGTTCTTTTACAGTAGAAAATTCAATAGCCATTTTTAAAAATTCTTTTGCCATTGAGTTAAAAAAAAAAAGAAATATTAAAATCCAAAAAACAGTTTTTACATTATTCATAAAAAATGACATTTCTTTCAATTTCCCGTTTCTGAAATCAAGTATTTTACATCTGAAAATATGAAAAAAGAAATATTTATGTAATAATATTGACGTTGAATGAGTAGGAACTGAATAAAGGAAAGGTACTGTGTGAGTGAAAATAATCCTGAATTGTAGATTCAGTGATCGCTTGCAACACGTGAAAATGGCGTTATTCTGATCCTATCAGAATAACATGATTTATAGAACTATGCTGAAAGAGTTAATGGAAGCAAAATAGCGTAGAGCACCATGAATCCTTCCATATCGGCAAGCATTATTGATGAGCTTTGATACTAAGCGTTATCTCGGCATGCAGTCATAATTTATTGGACGAGAAGGGAGGACCATTAATTGGCCACCACGAAATGAAAATACGTCTAGTTTTGTCATGTTCAAAGAACAATGGAAAAATAATTGCGGGATACACTGCGAGCCATGGGTGATTGTTTTTCTCAATTTTTTTTGTCTTTTTCGTTCAATTACATAATGAAAAATATCGATTAAAAGTTCTCGTCCGAAAGGAAGGGATCTCGAAAAATACAATAATATTTAGATCCTATACATAACTGAATTTTTCAGTAGAATTGTTCTCGTTGAGTCAGGCATTACTGATTTAATGATGATGTGAGGGAATTGAGCATTTGAATCTTGAGGAGACAATAGCAAGATGAGATGGGGGAAAAGCGATTGAGAAAAGGACACGAGATCGCTAAGAGATGCCTTTTCGTTTATATATTTTCTCGTGTTACTTACGTACGTACTATATAAGTTTTAATTATCCATCCTGGAAATTATATTTTTGAATAATTGAGTGACAACAAAAGGACTTATCTAGTGAGAGTTGTATTTATCACAGAAGAATACATAAAGATAAATAAAGACCTGTTTACAAAGTATTTAAAAAACAAGGACAATTTCATTTCCGAAAAAGTTGATTTTCTAGGGAAATTTCCGCGTCTAGCGGAAATGCTTTGAAATGCTTCGAGAAAACTAATGTCAAATTCGTATTCTAAACCCAAGAAAAATAAATATATCGCGTTCTGATATGTTTCCAGACGACTTCAATAACAAGGATTATTACATACAAAGCTGATTTTCTAGGGATTTTTCCGTGTTTAAGGGAAAACCCTTAACATGAATAACATGAGTGTTGGGGAAAAACTAGTCTCAGCTTCATGTTTTACGTGCCAAAACACATGAAAGTACCATACTTGATCTTTTTCCAAACGCGATTTTCATACCAAGGGTAATTTATACCAAAAAAAGCTTATTTACTAGGGAATTCTTTGCATCTAGGGGAAAATACTCACGTGTTAGGGCAAATACTGGTGTTTTTTTTTGTGCACGTGTAATGGTCATTTTTGTGTCTGGAGGGCCTTCATTTCGAATTCTAACGGCTAGGCTTGGTCCGTTCATTTCGGACTGAATCTCATGTTTGTCTTTCTATATATATATATATATATATTCTGTTTATTGTATTCTGAGGGTAATTAGATACTAGATTGGGCGTGGGGATAAATGTGTGTGTGTGAATTAGAAAGATTGGACCAGTTAATTTAATTTCCGAAACCTCTTGATTTTGGCGGTTACTTATAAATATTTCCTAGGTAATTTGGTTGCCCTGATAGACGTATTACTTTCTCTTTAAGGGGGTCGTCTCATGTGATGGGTCAAAAAAAATCGATTTTTTTTTGCACAAATCGCTTCCTAAACACATCTAGAATGTGTGTGTGAAAGGATTTTTGACAATTCTGATTCGTTAAGAAGTGGAAAAGATTTTTATTTCATTAATACCTAAACCTTTTTTTTTGTCACAAATCGCTTCCTAAACACATCTAGAATGTGTGTGTGAAAGGATTTTTGTCAATTCGGATTCGTTATGAAGTGAGAAAGATTTTTATTTTATTCATACCCAAACTTTCAAACGCGTTTTTCTCAAAACGTCATTTTTCATATCAGTCAACACGATATCTCAAAAACTAATTGCCCGATTGGGCTCAAATTTTTATGGTATACTCAGAATATCTATAGTTTCCGTGTGAACCAGAATTATTGTGATATCTATATTTATTTTTTTTTTTTTATTAAAAAAATTACAGAAAAAAATATGATGAAAATCGTGTTTTTATGTTCGACAGCTCACAAAAAAAAAATATTCAACATTTTGACACAATTCTGGTTCACACAATAGCCACTGATCTACAAATTAAAATGATCGGTGATTTTTTAATTACAGATCAATAGAACAGCTGGAATCGTGTTGACCAGCCACCAACTTTTTTTTGACACGGATGTCAATCCAAATGTCTACAGTCGATTTGACTGTACATTTTAACGTAAAAAAATTTATAATGACTGTTGAATGGTTCGTAAATATACCCAAAAAAACCAGACAATTTGGCCTGTATTCTTCTTCACAAAAAATTCATAAAAAAGTGTTTTAAAAAACGCTTGTCACATGAGACGACCCCCTTAATTCACGTTTCCACAAAAATCTATCCTTCTCTTATCGGGTCCAAGAATTCTACTTTTTAAATGTATGTATTTCTGTATTGCTAATGTCGGACAATAGTATATTGTATCAAAGGGTTACCGTCATATGGCACACGATATTTTATTCAAAATCGGCGTGACGAGTCCAAAAACATTTCACGAGTCAAGAAAAGGGCCTACCACGTGACATGCACGAAACTTTTTCAGGAGCCTAAACTTTCTTGTGATTTAGTATAGGACGTTCTCATGAGCAGTGCGATACTCTGTACCGAGAGCTTGATAGATTTTCATACAATTCTTTTTACAGTGCTGTACGTGAAAATTTACCGAAATGTCACGATATCCGGATTTCACCACAACTTTCGGTAATGATTACCGCACAAATTTTCCCCGTGTACATGAGTAGGCACCGTACCAAAAACATCGACTCCCCATATTTGACGTGCCAATGTGAAAAAGGAGAGGGAATTCCATCATTTGACATGCGCAAGTTGTCGATTTCAGCGTATTCCGGTCCGGCGGACGAGAAAACCCCCCACTCAGAATCGTGCAGTTCCCGCTTTGAGATTGCGACGGGAATTTTTTGTCGATTTTCGTCCGATTTTGAATAAAAAAATCTTTTACAATGACATGAACGTATTGAACCTTTATGATTTAAAATTAATTCGATCTGAATTATTTTCTTTATCATATTCTAATATATATGTGCAATAAAATTTAAAAACGAATAGTGCTACTTTTCCCATGCAAACAGTGGTCGTGTTATAAAAGAATCATTGCTTACTTCGATTATGTATGAATCGCATAACTAAATGTAAAAAAATTCCGTATTTCCTAGAAATGAAAAGCCTTCTTTCGAAAGTAAAGCAATGGCAACAATATAATGGAAGTTGCAGACGCGGATACGGATGAAAAAGCTCCCTCCTAACACTGTAGGAAATGATGTTATTAATCTTTATAAATATACTTTTTTGACTGTATAATTATAATACAGGTTTAAAATACAGGAAGGGGAGAAAGTAAATAAGAGTTGGGTGACCTCGACCTGACAGAAAATCACAAGAGATGCTTTTTTTCTGTTGCAGCTCTACCGTCATTCGTATCTGGCCCACTACAAGATCGTGAATCTGGAAACTTTGTAAGTAAACGAGCCATGCGCTTATCGCATTTACGATAATCATATTTCAGACTTATTTCAGAGTAAAATTTAGATTTGCATTTTAATCTCGCGCCACGAGTAGGTGGCTGCGGCTCTTTTCTTTGGTCCACAACCCCTCTCAACACCCCCGCGTGCAAATTACAAACTGTGCGCGATTTTAATCCTCCTTCTCACTTTTCTGCTATTTTCCTTTTTATGTTTTTCCCCTTTTCTGTGGCAACCCCTTGCCGGTTGCGGGTTTCTGCATTAACTTGAGGTTAGAGTACAGCAAGCGAGGTTGTCCTTGGACCCATGCTATACTAGTTCTTTCCTCGCCTGATTCATCTACCATCCTCAACCAAATTAAAAGCAACTGAGTTTGCGGAAAGCATAATTTGTGCATCGTTGCCTCGCCTAAGTGTCTCGTATTCGCGGAAATTAAGAAGAAATGGAGGCAGAAAAAGTAAGACAAGTTCTGATTGTACTGCGAGGAAGGGGAACGTTGTTTGCAAGAAGATTTGAAACTTTAACCGCATCCTTTACGTTTTAATTAATTTTCTCATAAATTTTCTAAGACAGTGACGAGAGAAGTTTTGTCTACAAAGCTTTGGTTATTAAAAAACTTATAAGTGGTGTTGCATGTTTTGTAAAAACAACGTGATCTTATACTTTTTCAATTTTAATTTATTTACAAATTCAAATAAATATCAATTTATAAATTTATTGGAAAACATGTTTTATTTGTCATTAAATATTTGTGTGCACGGAAAGAGAATTCTAAGCAGCGCAGCAAGTCAAACGTAAGTCAAACGAGCGTTAACCAACAACTACTAGCGCTTTAAAGAAATTGACCGTCTGGTTCGAGTGGTTTCGCCTCGATACGTATGCTTCCGTATCTTGCTAAAATTTCGAGCCGCAATACGCTGTTTCTGTCATGCTGCGCTGCCTAGAATTTTCTTTCCGTGTGAGTATAAATTCCTATTAGTGTCGCATGCATTTCTCTACAAGTGGTTAAGACGCATTTTAGTCAAACAGTTAATCTACTTGGGTGCGATTCTGTAACTTCACTTTCACTTTCACCTCACTTCACGTCGTGAATTTAAAAATGCAGATTTCAATTTTTTTTTAATTTTGCCTTTCTAAATTCACGACGTGAAGTGAGGTGAACCTGAAAGTGAAGTTACAGAATCGCACTCCTGAAGTACCAAATTCTTTTCGATGTGAATCCAAAATCTTTGATTTTATAATATTAATGTAATTTACCAATTAACACAACATTTTGAATGGGAAAATAAATTATGTTCAACATTTCGACTATATTAGCGGTTAGGGACCTAAATTTTAAAGAGAAAAGTAGAATTTAAAATCATTACACAATTAAAAACTTTTAGAAAGGTCTGACATATGGTTTGACAAATATTTTTCTGAATTGCATTTTAATTTAGGTAATTATTTTTCGATACAAATCAGCAAAAAAAATTCTCTAATTCATTGAAATACGAGAGTCTATTTATGAAATTGGTAAACAATCAGTGATTAAATCACTATTTCACGTGCGGACTTCAGACGGAAGAGCATCTGCCCCGCTTGTTAACTATCACACGCTCCTCGATTGATTTTTTGTTTGCAAAGGAATAGAAACTATATCTCACAGCATTCACCCTCAAGCCTTTTACTCTTCCTTGGAAAAAAAATATAGCTATATTTAAAAAAAAAACTGAAGTAGAAAAATTATTTTTGATAAATTAATATTCAGGTACATAATTTTACAAGCACATAAATTTGAAAATAAGAATCAAAGCTTGTCCTATAATTAAAACCTGCTAACTTAGAAGCTGTTATAAATGTTATACTAACCGGAACTTTCAGAGCTGGACCAAGTCGAAATTCCGGTATAAAAACTAAAAACTCTTTAAGACCATAGGAGAGAAAATATTGTGTCACTCGATTCAACATAGAAATTTCGCTTTAACGTAACCCGAGGTCAGAGAAAAAGAGAATTAATTTACATACACGTCTCTCTGACGTACATCTCGTTAGCACGTATAGAGATACAGTAACGGTAGGAAGAAGGATTAATGCAGTAAATACTAGGATTCCTACGAGCACCTAAACAAAGTGTATTTCAGACTCAGACGACTGCGCAGGGGCTAGACTTTAAATGGGTTAATAACCACCTTCCCGGAGGTGCAAAACCTTGCGTTTCAAACAGATTACCAAAACAGCCCCTAACGTAGCAAAAGTGGTTACTGGTTGAAACCATTCGAATCTGCAATTCGTTTTCCAATGCATATTAAAGTTGTTGTTACATTCCCTATTGTGGATCTTAAAAAGGAATTTTATTAACTACTGTACGTTCTAAGAAGCGATTCCAAACTAAAAAATTACTCTATGCGAATCGGTTAAGTATTTTCATAAAGGATTATTTATGTTGAGGCTGTCCTTCTTCTCAGTGAAATAGCAAAGTGTCCATCAGCTCAATTTGTTGGCATATATAGAAATCAATAGAAGTGATGAAGATCAATTTTCATTCACAACAGATACTCAAGAGATTCAACATCGGATATGTTGCTTCGAATTCTGTACCAGCAGATCCACATGCAATATTGACATCAATTCATGGAGAATCTCTCGATAACAATGTATTTTATCGAAAAGCTATCGGCTCTTTGATGTACGCAGCAATAACAATTCGCATGGACATAATATTCGCAATGAATGCCGTTAGTAGATACCAAACAGGTCCAAGTCAAGTGCATAGGAACGCTATGAAAAGTATTTTAAAGGACTTGAAACACTGATCTATATAATAACTGGATAGCAGATGCCGTGTAAAAGTGTCGTGACTAATTGAACGCCATTTTGTTTGGAAATTTGTGCACTTCGGGAAACTTCGTGGCTTGTTTCGGCAGCATTCGGATCTTCGCGCT
Source organism: Synergus japonicus (assembly GCA_900474275.1). NCBI lineage: Eukaryota > Metazoa > Arthropoda > Insecta > Hymenoptera > Cynipidae > Synergus > Synergus japonicus. The sequence continues at coordinate 18,545 of UCOH01009907.1, forward strand.
AAAATTTAAATGACGAAAGTTACATTGATTCTCGAATATTCAACCGAATGTTGCCGAACCCGAATGTTATCGAACCGAATATTACCGAAACAAGCCACGAAGTTTCCCGAACTGCACAAATTTCCAAACCAAAATGGCGTTCTATAAATCAAAAAAATTGTCCAGTAACTTGGATAAGCCAGCGATAGTGATCAGTTTTGCTATCTAAAACTGAGGAAAAATACTTAACCGCGCTTCAAATGAGACACGATAAACTACTTGGCTTCGACAATTGCTATATACCAAATTGATGAAAATGAAGAAAGTGCTATTTGGCTACTTTGTGCATCAACAATCAAAGTACGACAAAATTGATTCTGTAATTGCTGCATAACCACCATGCGGGTACCAAGAGAGGGAGGGGAAACGTCAGCTGGCATGTTCTGAAGACTACCCACAGAGTCGCCATCGTCGATTTCTCTCACAAGCAGGGGGTAGACGGTTGTAATGGAAGATGTGGCGCATTATAATTCTGATCCTGCTATGAGTCTACGCTAGGAGGCGCTATCATGTGCAAATTTATTACATAAATATAAAAAAAATAAAGTTGCTTCTTTAATTCGAACTCAAAAGTTTCTATATAAAAACCTTTTATTATTAAAAAATCAATAGAAAAGCATATTGAAATATATAAATAATTATAAATATACTTCTTTCTGTATTTCTATTTGCTTTTCAATTGTTTAATATAGTTTATTTTAATTATTTGTAATTTTATATTATCTGGATATTAGCTGATTGGTCATCTATTATCTACATTATCTTATCGAATCTACGCTAGATCGGCTAGATAGGACGATGCTCTTCCATTTCTAAAATACTATCCGTCTATCTCCTGCAAACAAACCGACGTGCGTTAGAAAGTACTTATATTCACTATCCATTCCTGGATCAAGCCAGAGGGCACTTCTTTTTTTGGCTAGCATCCCCCTAATTACTTTTGTTCACGAAAAATTTTACTTGAATGAAATCAGTGTTAAATTTGTACCGAAATTCAATCAATCAGCCAGTGCTCTCAAACTGCGCTTCCTGTGCGCGCATTGTTTTGACTTACCGCTAAATAAATTACCTTATTGTTCAAAACTTTACACGCGCGATTCAAAATGGAATTAATTTACTTGCATTTTAATTTACTTCCTGATTTGATGCATTTTGTTTTTACTTACCATAAGTCGTTAGATCGTGGTATGGAATGTTAAAACAAATATTCTTAGAATTAGGGAGTTTATATTAATTAAAGCTTAAATTGCAGCGATCATCTTTGTAACGATATTTATCGATTTATGTAACAGCGCCACGACTCTTTCTTAAACTACTTTCCTCTCTCAAGATCGTTGTTACGTGTTAGCTTATTTTGTATTTCTTTTGGTTCCTTTTTATTTCACCATGTGCGAATTATATGCTGTAAAGATTTATATTTAACAAATTAATACAGAACCTTATTTCGTGTTCTGAGTTTCTTCTCGTTTACCTGAACAATATTTACTCAAGATGTTTCAGTCCTTGAAACAAAGTCCTTAGGACAGTGTGTTCTTATTGAGCCATCGCTAATTCGATAAGAGGTCGACAAATCGTAGACTGGCAATAATACAACGAGACGATATAAAAGATGTTACCGAATGGGAATGTCGAGTTTCTCTCATGTAAAGAATGTAAGGATGTTGAATTCCAGGATTCAATTCATGCGGTCCGTTTGAAGGATTGAGATAAGGAGAGAGAAAAAAATAAAAGTGGTCCTTACTTCTCTGATATTCCCCTTGCTTAAAACGCCTAGGAAAGGTCACCTGTACGCTGGGAAATATTAAGCTTCTTACTGACCTTAAAGTCATATTCATTTTGCTTAGTAGTGACCCGTAATATTACATCGATCAAATCTGAGCTCCACAAATTTGAGTTCCACTCAAAGATTATGAATAAAAAGTCACATATCTTTAGTTTTAAAAAAATGTGTTATATTTGAAAGCGGGAGTCAACCTTTTTTCATGAAACTCTTTACCTATCAAAAAAATCGTAACATCTATTTTAATATTCTTCAATGGCAGTTTGAATGTATTTTTCATTTATATTTCAGATAAAGTAAATAATATCAATACGAAATGCACAAAGAAGAAAACTCATTTGAAAAAATATTCTTAGTTCGTTTCGTATCTGGAAACGGATTTAGGTCGAGTCGTTACAAAACCCACCTTAGGATAAACTTCTCCTAGGAGATTGGAAGGGTTTTTTCGTTAGCTAAGAGAGCTTTCAAGCCCATTTTCTCTTCAGTTCTTGTTATTTTTGCATATGTGTTAGGGAGGATTTAACAGATATAGGTAACATATAGTGCACATAAGAAATCACACCTCTGAAATTCGCTGATTCTATCCAGTATTCGAAATGAAAATATAAATATTGATAGTCAGATGAAAAGGGTATCACTTCTTAAATCGCAGAATTTTGATAGCTTTTAACTTATTTTAAAGAAAAAAAAGGTAATCTTTGATTTAAATTTTAAGAGAACTTAAATCGAAAAACAGGTGAATAACTCACAGTTCTGACCAGTACTTTAAGAGAATGCAATCGTTATAAGGTTGATGGAATTTTAAATAAAATGCTGTCAAAATAAACTGTCAAAATCTGTGGAAAGCTTAATTTTTAAATATTTATTAAATAGCTAGTGGTAGAGTATAAGAAAATGTCTGTAAAACTTACGAGCGCGAAGTAAAAATTTAGTAGGTTAAAAATTAAGTTAAGCGCGTGAGATTTTGACTAGTCATCGTAAAAAATTACCCATTTATGTTAAAACTTCACGTGTTTTCATTAAGTATTCACGATAATTTATTTTACCGAGGAACAAGCGAAATCTTCACGAAATGTCTCTCTGTTCCAGCTTTACCGAAGTATTTCGGTAAAATTGAACCATTATATTCGTCTGAGTACAGTTTAAATGACACTTTAATTTAACAAAGACTCCACATTTCCGGATATTTTAAAGACACAAAAATTGGGGAATTCTCTGAAGAAAAATTAGTTCTCATAGTGGTAAAAATACATTTGAAATAATAAGGCTGCAAAGCGTCCGGTGATATTTCATTTTCCTTTCTCTTCCTCGGTCAATATGAGTACAGGTTCAGCGTCTCTATTCTATGTTGTCCTGTCTCTGAAGAGGAAGACTCGTTCTCTTTGTGAAATCCATTTATCTCGTGCCAGTGCAAAACATTATTTCGGGTTTGGAATCATTTTGCTACTTCCACTTTCTTTTCTTCCTTGCTGTCTCAGTCGCAATGTGCGTGACATGGAAGAAACGGCATCGTTCTTGTTGTGACGTTGTGTCTTTCCACTCCCTCATTTTTTTTTTATATTTTCCAAGTAAACGAGAGCTGAAGAGTTTTTTCGTCGTTTCGCTTCTACGGCGTAATGAATGTAACGAAAATTGTGAAGACAAGACGTTTTTTAATTAAATGAAGTCAATCGTTCATTCTTATGCCAGGTCACGTTCCACTGACATCATTTAAGGGTTATTTAAAGTCAAGACAACGCAACCTTCTGAAACTTAGCAATTTCGAATTTTCTTACATTTTCGTTGATTTCTCTTCTCTTTAAAGTATTCTATTTGTAAGTTCCGCAAAATTTTACCAGAGCAATTTCACGAGATTCCTGAAAAATGTATTTAATTTCGGGAAATGTTATGTTTTATGAAACGAGTAATCTATTGCTTAGGGTATCATATCCAAAAATTTATTTTCTCTTTTGCCTGCACTGTATGAACAAGCAGTGTCATAAAACTTCGAGAGCTGCCGACAATTCAAATTTAAGCGCCCTTGAAAGAGTACAACGAGCTTTTTTATGATTCTTACAACAGCAACGGGTCCCAAGAGAATTTTCTGGACATTGTAATTCTACTTCCATGGGTTTATTTCAGGCCTTTTTTAGCTTTCTTTCTACGTGAGCTTCTTCATATTCATGTATGACTGTTTTTGCATGTAGATCATTTCCCCCAGATCCAAGTAAAAAAATATAAGAACCCCTGATAAAATATTTTATTTACGCACGCCACCTGAAATTTGTGTCAGGATCATATCTAATATCGTAAAGAATCAAAGATTTGTATTTTTCATCCAACCATCACAGAACACCTTTTCCATTTCGTACATTCTCATAATAGAAGATGTTTTTACATTCGATTTATTTTATAATGAAAAAATTTGATGAGAGTTTATGAACGTATAAAATAATTTCGGCGTCTGTCCCTTTTTTAAAAATTAAGACATTCTTACACTTCAGTTTATTTCATTGTCGAGATACAAACACATACATAATGGTATGTAATTGTCATATGTTTTCTACGGCTAGTGAGTTCCACCATAAAACGAGCCAGTACAGTCGGTACGCTGTATGAATACCTGCTCTTTTATTTATGGTTTTTTTTTTCTTTTTGAATAAAGTTCCCTTTGAGACGAAGCGACGAAGTAGCAACATAAACGTGGTGAATATGAAACTCAGTATCGATTTTCCCAAACTCTACACGAAAATCGTCCACTTCTCCATGTTCATGCTTTTGTCGCTTTTTTTGCCCTTTTTCTGCCCAATGACCTCAATGGCTATTGTGCACTTTCACTGTACTCCAATGTAGGCATTCATCTTTCACGGTCCTCGATAGCTATTCCTCTTGAAGCTTTACATAACATTGTATGCTATAGCACGTTAAATTAGATTTCGTTTACGAGAATAATACCACTATCTCTTCAACGACATGGCTGAGATAAATAGACGTCGTAAGTGATTTGAAGGGTGGCATGTCAACAGGGATTAACCCACATTTCTCAAATTTTTCAGGATATATAAAAAACGTTCTGTAAAATCTAATTTTCAATTTAAGAAAAAAAACATAAGAAGCCCACTCTGGGGATATTTTAATGATGAACAAAGGTCAAAAAAATGCACTAGAAAAAGTCAAACAGTTACTAAGAATTACGGGAGATAGAATGCTGGACGCGCATTTGTTTTTTACTTTCACGTTAATTTAAAATTGATTTTTTGTATAAGCAAAAATCTAATAAATTTTTTTGTCGATTTTTGATTTCTGATAGAATGGTAAAAAAAATTATATCGAAAAAAATTTGTTTATAGATAAAATTCTTGATCTTCATTTTTTCAATAATATATTGCTAAAAAGCGTGATAACAACTGAAAGAAGAACCTATCGATTGTGAGTTATACTCTTCTGAAATTTCGTTTTTTATGGGAATTTCGAAAACACCGTTTGACCCTGGACTTTTGACAGCGGTGCTGTCAATACTACCTCCAGATGTTGGAAGTGAATACTGGCAGTTGAAATTTTTTTTTTTTTTTGTGAAATTCAATAAAGCTACAGTAGAATAAAAAAAAGTCGCGTATTAAAATTGTCTAGTTTTTCCACAATAAATTCCTGAAAATTGGCTCCAAGGTTGTCTTACAAGGTGTATAAGCACCTCTTGAAATACCTAAAAATCGAATGAAATTTCGTAAAATCTTTTGAAATTAAGAACTTTCAAATTATTTGAACATATTTTAAAAAGATAACAAGACATTTTTTTCGATTTATTTAACCATATACATTTTTAATTAACACAATGTAGGAGACTGAAATATTGGATATCTATCTATATTATAAAAAGATCTCGCCGTTGCCGCCGCTGTGTCAGGAATTGAGAGGGGTTCACTTGACCTCATGAGTGGTCACGTGACCCCCTAAGAGGAAACGGGACCCCTCATGAGGCCATGACGTGACTCCTCTCGATCACGTGACCCATATATATCACGTGACCCTATCAACCACGTGACCCCTCTCGATCACGTGACCTCATGAAGAGATTCTAATGGGGTTTAGGTAAGGTTTAGGGTTAGGTTAGGGTCTCAAACCCAAAGGACCTCATAAGACCTCTATTAGATTACCATAAAACCCTATAAGATCCTAATAGGACCAAATTAGGTTAGGTTAGGTAAGGTTTAGGGTTAAGTTAGTTCCACCTCCATCACAAACAATCTTGTGACTCCATAACGACATGCCCCTTTTGACCCCCATGATCACGTGACCCTGGTGAAACCGCGCCCCTTTTGAACCCTTAATTTCAACACTGCCGCTGTATCAAGAATCTCATTAGAACCTCATAAGACCACCATATGACCAAAATGAAACCCCATAAAGCCCCAAAAAGATAAAAATTCCATAAGACGCCAAAAGATTACCATAACACCTCATAAGACAACATACAACTTCCATAATACCCCATGAAACTCAAATAAGAAGTCCCTGAAAATCTCAAAAGATTAGTTTAGGTTAAGTTAGGATCTCAACCCTATAGGACCACCATAAGACCAAATAAGACCCCAACAGGACCCAATAAAAATAACATAAAATTCCCATAAAACGTTCATTAAAATCTCATAAGACTCATATAAGATCCCATAAGGTTTAGATAAAGTTAAGGCTTAGGTTAGGGTTCTGATACCCCTAGGACTCCATAAGACCACTAAAAGTCTAGCATAAAACGCCTTTAAGACCTCAATAAAACGCTCATAAATCAAAGAATTCATCAAAATTCTGATGGGGGACAGGCGCGCGAAGCGCGCAGGGGTGCAAAGCTCCCCTTCTATTCAGATAAAAGAATGTAAATCGATATTTAAAAGCACTGTGAAATATTGACTAGTTTAAACTTTTGTAAACTGATGAAAAGGTATTTTTAATAAAATAATTTAATCGCGCGATTATTTTTGATATAGAAATTAATAATTTTTCTTTGTTTACAATTTCAGAAAAGACTTTGACTTCCCGAGTCATAATGATTCGGTGCCTTTACAATTAGCTACATGGGGTCCTAAAGGCAACTCTTTGGCTTACGTTTATCAAAACAACATTTACTATCGACCAAAAGTTGAGAAAGCAGAAGATTATCGAATAACAAGTTCTGGAATATTTGGTAGTGTCTACAATGGAGTACCTGACTGGGTTTACGAAGGTGAGTTTTCTCTTTCTTTTTTAACTATTTGTATTTCTAAGAAAGCAATTGGACACTAATAATATTCAAAAAATTTCCGCTTTAATTTTATAATAAATTAATTTTTTTAAACTATACTTCGAATATAATCCTAGAAAACTTTCAACTTCACATATCTCACGAAGTAATAGTAGAGTAATAATAGAGTAGTATAATATATATTGAAGTGAGAGTAGGACAAATCCACCTCCAACAATTATGACGGGTTTATTAAACGTAATGAACGTTTTCTACATTTTTGTCATATGCGCGTTGATCTTTTCCTGTCACGTAATATTCCTCCTCTTGAAGCACTTTGATGTTATGTTTTGGTATATTCAAAATATCATGTGACACGAAAACAGTAACGCGCATAACCAAATTGTGGAAAACGTTAATTATGTTTTAAAAACCCGTCATATCTACTAAAAGATAATACTAAAAATATATACTAAAAAATGGGGCATGGTACACTGAAAGAAATATAGTATCTAGGGATGATGGGCGATTCTGAATCGATCTTCTGAATCGATTCTTTACTAGCCGATTTCTTGCTGGATCGATTCTTTACCCTCAGAATCGAAGAATCGATTCTCGCGTTGTTCGTTCGTCCCATGCGGAATTAGTATTTGCACTGAGAGCAGGCACCGTCAACTATTACTTATTTATTAAATCCGTTGGACCTGATGGTCCTGTTATTTTAATCATTGCACTATTTTGTAAAATTTTCTACATTTATAAATTGTAATAAACAGTATCTATTAATTGTCGATCTTTAATCATTTTATTACAATTTGAATAAACGTAATTATTTATAGGTAAATATAAACTTTTTAAGACATTTTTACGTCGATCTTAAAAGATCGATTCTTTTGATTCTGATCTTTTTCTGAATCGATCTTTTCGAAAGAATCGCCCACCCTAATAGTATAACTATTTTCTACTTTATTATTTATAATTTATATAGTGGACTACGATTTGAAGAAATCGTGTAAATATATGCAAATTACTGTTAGCATTTTTACGAAACTTTAAAATCAAAATATGAAAACTTGAATATTTTGAGAAGAAAAATTGGTATATTCAATAGCTAAGATTTATATTTTATCACTCAAAAAAATGCCTAGTTAAGTTAACTAGAATTTTGGGTTAAACATACCCTAACTATTTTTTCTGGTTAAAATAACCAGAATTCTGATTATTTTAATAAGAATTGCTAGTTAAAATAACTAGGACGCTGGTTAAAATAACTAGAATGCTAGTTAAATCAACAAAAATTCTGGTTATTTTAACAAGAAAAAATAGTTAGAGTATATTTAACCCAAAATTCTAGTTAATTTAACTAGGCATTTTTTTGTGTCATGTATTAAGAACGCAGAATAATAAAAATTGATAATGATATTATAAAATAATATTAAACCCATTACAGAAGTTACTATATTGAGCTACATCATATTGTAACAGCATTTTCAACTATAAGCTAATATTTATATGCTGATGCAGCTCTTATCCCCTCTGTATCTCGTGAGACGTGCGGGGCCAGGTACCACTGCGAGCGGTCCCACCTCTTTAGTTCTACTTTACATGTAATTAGCGAAACATCTCGTTCTAAGTAATTGTTGTTTTATAATGGTATTTATTGACACAACGAGGAGCAATTATAAGTAATTAGGATATAAGACATGAGGCTTGTAACTGAACTATCGATCACTGTTGATTCTTTTCTTACACAGATAGATATCCTTAAAGTCTCTAAGCCATACCAGGTGTCGCTATATAACCCGTGGTGCTTTTAAATATAGGCGGGAACAACACCCCCTCTCAACGCGGGTTAATCAATAATATTTAACACTCCGAATCCATTAATACACTTCCGATGATTTGGTCCAAATAGACTTTTGGTAAGAACATCAGCAATCATCTGATC
>UCOH01009908.1:0-58012 GCA_900474275.1 Synergus japonicus
GGTGCAGATTGAGGCTTGATCAGAGAAAACAACTCCCCCGATAGAACTAATGTTAGTAAGAGGATCTATAATTCTTTTCCCATGGACATCAACCAGAAGACGGTAGTGGTCTAGCAAATCAGCTCCAATTATCGGGTAAGGAACTGCCGCAATACAGAAATTCCACACTATAGGACGACGGAGACCCAGATCAAGGGATAGAATAGTTTCCCCACAGGTTTGAATACCTGAGTTATTAGCTGAAAACAGTTTAAAATCTAAAGGACGTTTCTCCGAATTTTTGGCAACGGGCAGGATTGAAATGTCTGCACCGGTGTCAATTAAAAATTTTCTTCCGGATTTCTTATCACGGATCAGGAGACGCTTTGAAGTAATAGGAACCCGAACATTCACGTCACCAACGTGGGCTCCAGCTAGTTTTCCGACTGTGTGTCACTCTGCCAAAAACAGGGTTTCTTGCAAAAACGCGCTTTATCCCCGAATTTACGATGTAAGCGACACATGTCGAATTCAGTTTTTTGCTTTCTTTGTTTGTCAGTTCTAGACTGAGAACGTGAACGTGAACGCGAACGTGTTATAGTAGAGATTATAAGCTCAAGTTGTGAAGCCAGACGATCGACTTTAGCATTTAATTTATCCATATCCGATTTATTTTGCTAAGAGGAACCGGGGATGTTGGTGGAAACCGCTGCGATAAACGAGTTATTTGGATTCGAAACCTCAACAACCTTATCGGCTAATTCGGCAAGTTCTTGCAAGTCATCGATTTTTGAAGAAGCTAAAATTGCGCGCGATTGACTGGGAAGTTGTTCCAAAAAAATCGATTTGAGAACTGCATCACTGCAGGTTCCATCATTTAAGTTACGCAAACGACACAGAATCAAAGAAGGTTTACCCTCGGTTAAGACTTCGCCTTTTAACAATTGTCGCAAGCGACTTTCGGAAGAACACGAATACGTTGAAATTATACGCTCTTTGACTTTTTCGTAATAATCTTCCGGTTTCACGCCGGCAGTAATTAAGTCTTTAATACACGAGGTTACTTCAAACCCTAACGCCGGAGCTCTTCAAGCTGGGCATTGGCAAACGCTAACGCTGCTTCGTTTTCGGCCATAATCGGAATTTCGATGAAGCACACAAGTTTGAAAACTGACAAGAATCTTGCAAAGATTATATGATTAAGCTTTTCGCAAAAGAACCGAACCACTACAAGAATTCAGATTGACACAATAATAGCACTACTTACGTAAAGAATTTTCGTTGATTAAAAAGTTCACAAAGAGTAGTATGCAACGGTAGTTACAACGGAAATTGTACAATATACCTTCGAAAAAATCTTCTTACTTGAGGGCTGAACATCCGATGACAGATACCTGTAGTCGTCCAAGGGTTGCAGATAAGAATTCCTCAGATAAATTTTCAGATAAAAAATGCATGGGCTAACTTCAGGAAAACGTTGAAAATCTGATGCAACATGTGTTAAATATGGCGGCGCTCATCCGCGCAAAGCAGATTCAAAAAATCTTGAGACATCCAATACATCGAAATTAAGAATCCAAAAAATCTTGGCCCAAAATCAAGCCAGGCACCCGGAAGTCAAAATCTTCATAAAAGTTTTCGCCAGGGAGTGAGCGAAAATGCTGAGATAAAATTTTTTAATCAGCCACGTGCACCACCGATTTTAAAATCACGTCGGGGTCACCAATTGTAGGTTTTGTTCATGTATAAATTAATAATTATACTTGTCCTGTGGCCTACTCCACATTAATCAGTAGTAATAAGACGTGGTTAATGATTGAACAACAAAAAATAACTTTATTGAAGAATAGTACATTGCAAGTACTTACGCACATGCTCTTGCAAACATGGCTACATCAAGAAGTCCTTGAGAGAGCATTCCCTCTCACTCATTCCGCCATAATACTCGTAAAAACTAGAAAGGAAACTCGCTAGTCTCTCGCTCAATAAAAGAGTTCAGTCGGGGCGCTAAGACCCTGCGAAAGGCTAAGACCCTACATGTGTTTTGGCGTCGCTCCATCTGCCTATCGTTCAGTTCATGAGGTACCCATTTTCCCATTTTTTGGATCTTTCCCATGGCATGTAAACGCATGGAAATAGCCGGTTGAGTAACACCTAACTGTTCGGCAAGCATTTTTTGTGTTTTTGTATCGTCCTCATCCAAAAGAGCCTGTAATTCATGGTCCTCAACTTTTTTGGGCCGATTTTCACGCTTCTTGTCACTCAAGTCAAAATGACCGACTTTGAACCGACGAACCCAGTCTCTGCAAATTGTTTCCGATAAAGCACTGTCACCATAGGCCTCCACAAGCATTCGATGTGATTTGGCAGTCGATTTCTTCAAATTGAAGCAAAAAAGTAGAGCTTCCCGCAAATGCTCCTTTTCTGGCACAAAACTAGACATGATTACTAAAGGAAAAATTTATGCTGTTGTATCAAAAAACTGACTATGTGCACTGATTTATGTAGAAAGGTGTCGAACTCACACAAAAAAAGCATGACGTTTCTATTGTAGCTAAATATGTTCACTACCGCTATCTCTGAGCAAACAGCGGATTTAAGCTTATACACCTGGTAAAGAAAAATACTTAAGGGATAACACCACTCTAGGAATTTCAAAGAATCGATTTCTTTTTTGTTAGCTGAAACAGTATTTTAGAGTTTTAAAAACAATACCTACTTGGTCTTATACTGAAAAAAATGTTAACATGTTTGATTTTCATTTTTCCCGAAGCGCCTCGAACTTTTTATTTAACATACTCGTCTGCTAAAAACCCATGAGTACTTGGCCCATTTTATGAACATTTTATTCGAGATTTGGTACCACTTTGCATCTCTCCTCTATATGCTTGTAAATCTTTAAACGCGTTTTTCTCGATATGACTTTTTTCAAACGGGGCGGACCGATTACTAAAAATCAGTAAAAAGAAATTGTAAATTCAAAAAACAATTTATTTCAAAAATTTTAAAATGATCCAAATTTTTGTACAAAATGGCTGGCTAACGAACTTGAACTTCATTTTAGGACACTAAAAGAGTATAACAAAGGCCAATCCAATCGGTCCAATCTTTCGAAAGTTATAATATCCTTTTGAGTGGTTCTATGGAACATATGGGTGTCTCTTAGGATGAAAGGATGCCTCGTGAGACAGTTGGAGCAACCCTAGGAATTCCATGTTTTTTTTTGGCCTTACAACTGGACCGCCTAATCCCTTAAATAATTACATCATATTAATTATATATATTGCATTTCTAGAGATCGCTCAGACACATCGATAAAATGAATCGACTCAGAAATTCTGAGACCAGCGCTTTTTATGGTTTAACACAATTTTCGGACCTGAGCGAAGAAGAATTTTTAACTTTGCATCTACGTTCGGATATATCAGTGCGAGGGGCAAAGCATTTAATTAATCTTCACCATCATAATCATCGCTCTGACGAATATGATTCAAAATCAAAAGTTGTTCGAACGAAAAGAGCAAGTGAAATTCCACTAAAATTTGATTGGCGTAGTAAAGGCGTAATAACTCCTGTGAAAGCTCAAGGATCTTGTGGAGCTTGTTGGGCATTTAGCACTGTTGAAGTTGTTGAAACGATGTTCGCTATAAAAAATGGAAGTCTGCATTCTTTTAGTGTTCAAGAGGTATTTTTAATTAGATTTACAATTTATATCTCATTACCCGTTCATGTCTGTACTTTTATTTATTTGCAATTAAATTTTAATATTCTCTATGAAGATGATTGACTGTGCTGGAAAGGGTAACTATGGCTGTGAAGGTGGAGATATTTGCAGTCTACTCACCTGGTTGCTAGAAGCAAAAATTAAAATATTACCCGAAACTACGTACCCTCTTACAAGAAGAACTGAATCATGCAAATTGGATAAGTAATAGTCACGCTCTGTATTTATTAGTAATATATAACAACTTAATAAATAATTTTAAAACATTTTTTCACAGAATAGTTTCAAAGAAGACTGGAGTTAAAATAACAGACTTTACATGTGACAAGTAAGGACAAGATTCAGTTTCATTCATAATGTGTATGATGTCATAAAAATAGGTCTGGAGAAGCATTGCTTGGTCTGTCTTTCTTGCTCATCAATAGCCGTAACTTTAAAGAAATGAGAGCGAGTCAGACACTCACATATGGAAAACCGTCAATTGTTTTCCATACGTGAGTGCTTCGCTTGCTCTCATATGTTAACCACGTGTAATAGATTTACCTATCTTCAGTTACCTCATTTCATTAGAATTGAAAATTGGTAACAATTGTTGTAATTATAATAATTTATTAAGCTTATTCACTTTTAATGATAAAGAATCATATACTGAAATACTTGCATCCATTACAAGAAAATTTTAAGAAGTACCTTCTCATACAAAGACAATATAAACATGAAAAATTATCAAATTTTAATAAATAAGAAGTTGAAATCTTAATCGATTATTAAATTAAATACATACATTTTTTTCTAGTTTTGTGGGTGCAGAGGATGAACTCTTGGAATTGATTGCGACTCATGGTCCTGTTGCAGCCGCAGTCAATGCCCTTTCATGGCAAAATTATCTCGGTGGTATTATTCAATTTCACTGCGACGGAGCTTTTAGCAGTTTAAATCATGCAGTGCAAATTGTGGGATATGATAAGTCAGCGGCTACTCCTTTTTACATCATAAGAAACTCATGGGGAACTTTCTTCGGTGATAATGGTTATTTATATATTGCCATTGGCAATAACATCTGTGGTAAAGTATTTTTCTAATTAAACAACATTATAGTCGACTCTGACTTACCGTACACTTGGGAGTCCCTTGAGGAGAGGGACTCACGTTTTACAGTTGGGGTTTCTTGGAACATTCGGGGGGTCATTTTTGATAGAGGGTTGCTTGGGGTATGGGTATTTGGGCATTCCGAGAATTAAATAAGTGTCATTTAAGGGCTAGTTTCAGCAACTTTGGTTAAATCGTTAATCAGTAATTAAAGTAAATTACCTCAAAATTGAAGTACACGGAGAAAAATGGAAGTCAATGGTTTTGTAACAATTTCACAAATTCTTTACACAGAATTTTTATTATAAGACAGAGTCCAAAAATACGGTAATCATTCCTAAAATGATCAGTAATCTCTCCATATATTGATCTCTCCTGTACAAAAAATATTTATTGAAGGAATAAATAGAATTCTTTACTTAAGATTATAATAAAGGGAAATATTTTCAATTTGTACTTAAACTGTTAAGTCTACTTTAAATGGTACTCATAAAACTTAGAAGTATATAATCAAGATTTAGAATCATTTAAAAAAGAAACAGCAATAGCAAAAGAATATGCTGTAACGTAAAGCATTCGATGTAAATTTGTCTTTGCAAAGGGGCAAGTAGCATTCGGTCCTGGAAAGTTTAGTAATGTGTTCGAGACTCGCAGCCGAGCGTGTCCGACATGTGTCGATTGCCGAACAACGGATTTGGACAGTTATATGGACGTTTTCATTTCCCACTTTCATAATGACCCGAGCTCGATTCCCGCCAGCTTCGTTTTCTTCTAACCTGATTTTTCTGTTTCAGCTTATAATATGATAATCCTATGTTTTCAGAATATACCCTCATCTCCCGATCGAGGGCACCGCTCGGGGGTCGAGTGCCCTCGATCGGATGGGATTAAAATAGCTCGAGCGAGCACTCTGACGTCACCACTCAGCATTGAATATATGTAGACTTTAAGATTCGCTAATTCCTATACTACGCAGGCTACGCAGTACGGCGCTGACTTCAAGGTCACTTCGAGCGCCGGCACTTCAGTGTTGGCTGTCGAGCAACGTTCGGGGGGGACGTAGAATCAGCCAAGCGTGAAAAGTGCCCTCGATCGGAGTGCCCTCGATCGGGAGATGAGTGTACCTACACATGTAATTTCTAATGTAGTCAATTCTTAATTTAAATACATATGAAATTATGTAATAGTGTATATATTTGCTTTCGAGTTCGAGTATTTATTTTCTTCTTTGTACTCATTCTAGGAGCGCGTAGCTCCCTCTGTTTTCCACTTGGCAATTATAGCTGGTAAGTAAGACACATGGTCTAGGTGGCATCTGTATTCTTTTTCGAAGTTTTAAGACCCCATACTTATTGCAAAACAATCGCTTTAAATATTTCCATGACACAGTATAGAACTTCTAGACGTGAATTTTTCTTACAACGCTAGGTTAGGAATGAGTGTCTTGATTATCAGCACTGTAGACACACTTTTTCAATTCCATTTTTCTCCGTGTATGAGTATGAGTGCAGTGAGTGCTATATTATAGTATACAGCATGGAAATATGGCTCTGTTTTATGATGACATTTTATCCTCATCTGATAATCATGAAATGATTTACCCCGTTCAGTAGAGAAGACAACGTATAATTAGAGAATAACTGAATTATTTTGAAACTATGGATGATTTAAATTTTTTAACACGATTTCGCTTAAGAAAAAATACTGTTGAAACTCTGTTGCACGTTGCAAATAGAACAAACTTTACAGCATGCAACAGAAAGGTATGTTGATATGAAAAAAAAATTTATGATAGTAGACATTGGTTTTATTCTTTACGATTTTGGAAATTTGAATTAACTTGTAATAAATGTAATTTGTAGTAATTTACGTGTAGTAGATAACCTAAAAATACTTTTTATTTGAAGAGTCATGTATTTTTTTTTTTGGAAAATTTGTTTCTTTCAGTAGAAAATTAATCTTCTTCGTTGGAAATTCATGTATTAGTTTAAAAATTAGACAAATTTATAAATCTCAATGTTTTGGTGATTAACCTTCAAACCACACACTTTCAGAAAGTTACGTAAAACCCACACATGGGTACTTTTCACCCGGCGAAACTTTGGAAGCTTCTACTTCCTGCTGAAATTAATTAATTTGAGTGAATTTTTCTTCAATAGACAGGAAATTTAGTCTGGAAGACGAAAATTTAAAAAAAAATTTTTTTTAATTTAACAGTAACAAATTTTTTTTACAAGAAACCATACCCAGTGTAGGCTTTGAGAGTTAAACATCATGGCTCCGAAAGTTAACTGAAGATTTCCATTACAACCAATCAGAGGCGCGGCTACAAGAAAATATTACAGTTACCACGAACAGTGTATACGATTATTTAATCAGAACCAAAATGTCCATGATGGAACGCATTGCAATTTAATCACGATTAAAGCCTTGATTCGAAAATAATAATGATTAGCTTATCGTGTGCAGTTCTCTCAGATCGAGTTAGAAATTTATACCCTCCACATCCACTATTTTAGCGAAAAAAAGCAATTTTTCAAGTATAATTTGGCAAAATTTTGAAATTATTTCTCTTTTTAAGTGTTTTCTTGAATTATATAAATAAAATTTCCCTCATGATATATAATAAATTACTTTTTGTTCGATAAATTGTAAATGTAGAGGGGGTAAATTTCTAGCTCGATCTGAGAGCACTGATCGTGTGTTTAATCAGAGTTGGTGAAGCTGGCCCTAAAACGGTTAGACTGCCTTAGTGTCTATGCGGATAGAGGGGAACTCTTGGAATACTACGGGGTTTCGAGGAACAGTTATTGGTTACTTGAGACTGTTAGTGGATACTATGGGACATTTGGAGGGTCATCCCTACTGGAAGTAAAGAGATAGAAAGAGATATAAATTTGGAGGTAGAAAGAGATAACTTTTCTATTTCTTCCAAGTATTCATTTTGCATCATCAAAATGCTATTCATTTCTATCCACCATTGCTGTCCATCGCATGAACGTAAGAATATATGGATGGAACACAAAGTCGCAATTTAAGCAAGGGGGATGTGCCAGCTGAGTTCCGAAGGGGGCACGGAGCGCCCATATTACCTAGAGAAGTTTTGAACCCTCTGATTGGCGGATTTGTTGCTTGGCTTATGGTAGGTTAACGGAAGTCGCGGTTTACACACACAATGATAGATTTTAAAAGCCCGCACTCAAATCTCAGTCAATCAATAGCTAAGAAACTTCCCACGGTAATATGGCCGTCTATACATAGCTTTCCCCCTTACTTACTTGGTCACATTCCCCGCAGGCTTGGGCTCCATCCATATATTCTTGCAACCATGCTCCAACGCTTACTCCACTGACAAGAAGGGTTAGGTTGGTGTCCGACGCCGATTTTTTTGTAACTTTGCAGTTCAAAAGTCCTCTTTTGAATCCCAGACTACGTAAAAAATAATTTTTTAGGCAATTGTTCATATTTATGGGTTGAAATCACCCTTTCTATATTTCTGACTCTTTTTCTGTTTTAAGAGGTATCATTGTATTTTCTTACACATACTTGTTCTATTGATTCTGTATTACAAAATAAGCATGAATTGTAAAAAATTACCCTCTTGAATATCATAATTCAGAAAATTTACCCCTAGAATACTTCGGCATTCTAGGATTTTGTTACTGCAAATATCATGTTTCGATATTAAATTCAATTAAGGATTATCAGAGTTATTCAAAATAACTCCTAAATTATGTGTCATTCATCCCTTTAATATTATCAATGAAGAAAAAATATATTTATTAATATAAAATTTTCCTAAGTAATGTATTAAAATATTTGGTTTGGACAATCAATAATAATATAACTGATTTCTTCTTAAAGATGACACTTGTTCTTATATTAATAAACCCTTATTATATACAAAACTATCCCTCAAAAACTTTTTATGTTTCGTTTAGCAGGCGATTTTCATGATGATAGATTTGCAGGTAAAGTCGACGATTCCCAGTTGGCATGTCCATGTGAGTCCAATTAACGTCCTAAAGACTTCTCACGTCCAACAGACGTCTTTTGGACGAGAAATGGACTGTCATGGATGTCCTAAGGATTTATTTATTACGTCATCAGGATGTTAATGTCCTTTTGCCCACTGGATTATGTACACTTTGCATATACACTAAGAGAAGTTTCGTGTCACTACTACACAAAAGGTCAAGTCGCTGTCATACCTCAATTTATATATGTATTGTCATACCTCAATAGCCGTTCTCTTGTTTTGAGACGACAGCTACTCCAAAGCCGGGCAACTGCAGCACCAAGGCTGATAAAATTTTTGTTTTGGTGCTGCAGTTGCCCGGCTCTGGAGTAGCTGCCGTCTCAAAACAAGAAAGCAGCAGTTACACGAAACTTGTCTCAGTGTAGCGATAAATGAAAAAATTATTCCTTTTTTTTAAATAAGAAAAATGCAACTGTTTTAAATAAATGGCATTTGCAGAAAATGAGCATCTTAAAATATTTCATAAAAATTTCAGAGTGGACCGTTAAATACTTTTTAATAGACAGTTAACTGTTTACAGTCGGGTCATCATCAAGCGTGAATCATTGAAATCTGTAAAATTTACAGACTTCTACTGTAAAATTTACAAATTTCTAATGCTAAAAATGGTGGATGACACATAATTTAGGGGTTATTTTTAATAATCCTAATTACACAGGAACACAAAAAAAGGTCCTGTTCGCGGAATCAGACTAGTATATCCGTTTGATCCGAAAGGTCAAATTGTAGGTCATTTCAAGGTCAAATGTGTTTATTGTGCCCAAAATGAATTTTTGACTGCAGATTCTGAAAGAACGAAAAATTTTGCGTCTATATATGTATTCAGTTTTTTTGATAACATAACAACCAAGGTCATTTATTTTACTGTATATAGGGGTTCATATCGTTTTGCCTTCTTTTATAATGTACTCGTTTATCCTCAAATTTCCAGATCTATCTGATGCTAAAGTAGGAGCGGGAGTATTCGATTGACCTCAGATAAGAAAAATGTTCAGAGACGATCACTTCGTAACTCAAATGAGCCCTATTGAGAAGAATGCGTGGATCAGTTTTAAGAAAGTATGTAGTAATTTCCTAGGCAATCATAAGAGCTCGGACCACAAAAAAATAATATCTGACATGGTTGAGAATTTCAGGAGATTGGAATGTAACATGAGTTTAAAATTACATATGATGGACTGTCATGTAGACGAATTTCCAGATAACGTTAGCGATTTCACTAATGAACAAGGAGAACGTTTCCACCAATATTTTAAAAATGTAGAACGCAGATTTCAGAATAGATGGGGTGAGAACATGATAGCAGATTTTTGTTGGATGTTGCATAGACAAACCACAGAAAATGGAAAAAAACGCAAGAGAAATCCCGTGCACAGATATTTTGAGGATAAACGAGTACGTTATAAAAGAAGGCGAAACGATGAAGAAGTAGCAGAGATGCAAAATGCACGTTCCAGTGACTCCAAAAATATAATGGAGAGATGATGCGAAAAAATTTGAACATTTTTTCTGGATTTGGCTTTGAAATGAACGTGACCCTGACATACTGGAGGCAAACGAACCTCGGATTCTAACTCAGTGACGCAAAAAACATTGATTTAGTAGTTTAGTCCCGTGCAGACACATTTTTTTATTTTTGCAATTGTCCCCTATATACAGTAAAATAAATGACCTTGGTTGTTATGTTATCAAAAAAATTGAATACATATATAGACGTAAAATTTCTCGTTCTTTCAGAATCTGCCGTCCTGTGATAGCAAAAAACGCAAAGCAGAAAACAGAAAATAGTAAGAGTGAAAGAGAGAGAAAATCTATCTGTCTCTTTCACTCTTATGATTTTCTGCTTTCTGCTATCAAAGGACGGCACCCTCAACAAGACGAGGGTGTTGGCAATAATCATTGAAGATGGAGTTTGGCGGCAATATTTAAAATCCTTGAGTCGAAAGACATCAAGCAATCTCCTTGGACGTCTCTTTGGATATCGATGATCCTTTATGTTCCAAATGGTGTTGATCTCCGAGAAAATTGTATAACAAAAAAATACTAGCTGTAAAGTTATATCAACTTTTGTGCTCATTTAATGAGCACTTTGCTTCCTGTAAGCAAATATGATTTGCTTCCTCATAGAGGAAGTAATAAGAAGTGTATATATTTAACTTTATTTTTTTTTCTTTATTTTAGATAATAATTTTTAATATTTAAAAACGTTGTTCCTCTTCCAGCATTGTTCATTCTTCCCCCTCTCCCTAAATTCTTCAAATGTACCCCTCTTCCCCTACTCTTCCAACCGCCCCCTCTGCCCCTCCAAGTCCACCCTTCGCCTTGTCCCCATACTCTCCAAATTGTCCCTTCTCCTTTTCTTCCTAGATTAACATTTTCCTTTTTTTTTCTTCTTCCTTTTTCTTTTCTTTTTTATTTTTCAATCTGACAGTATTATAAAAAAAATAAAAGATTATTAAAAACATATCAATATATTAAATTATTAAATAATCATGTATTTTTTTTTTAAACTTTGTCAATTAAATGCATTAATCATACAGATCAGTCGATTCGTCTCGACATAAAGAATATTTATTTTTTTATTATTATAATATTATTATTATAATTTTGATTATTTTAAAACATAGAGTGAAAAAATAACTTTCAAAATTATAAATAAACATAACTTCCTTATTTTTTAAAGAAATGCATTAATCATATAAGTAAATCGATTCGTCTCGATGAAAGGAATCTTCATTTCCCTTACACCAGCTTTAAATTTTCAATATTTGAGGAGTTATAGTGGAAAAATGAATTTTACGAAAATTATAAAAGTACATAAAACTTTTTAAATTAAATATTTTGTGAAACCCTTGTAAGAAATTCAACTAGGTATATAGTGGAATAACTATGCAAAATTTCATCAATTTATCTCTACGCGTTTTCAAGAAATTGCTGGATCGTGACACACACACACACACACACACATACACATACATCCGGACATCTTTTTAGATCATCATATTAGATATATTGCCCTTGAAATATGTTCAAAAAACCTTTTTTAGGAAACTGGATTTTGTCATCACTACATAGCTTCCTCTATGAGGAAGCAAAAAGAAATGAATCAGCTCTAAAGTATAAGATAAAATGAACATAGAAGAGAACGAGTCATGGAGTGTCTTTGTAATTCTAGAAGGGCCAATTATTAGAAAAATTGAGTCTTGTGTGTTGCAAAAATTGCAACATCACAATTTAGTAAATCTTATTCAGGGGACATATATCCGCCTATTTATTAATAAATGGCAGATGAACCAAAAATATTTTCATTACATTAGAAAATATTAAGCACTTTCTGAAAAATCAATACAGAGGACTGTTGATTTTATCAGGGAACTGTTTATTTTAATGAATAATCAACATTTTTAAAACTTTGCTGATAGTATTTCTGGAGTCCTAAATGAGCCTCTAAAATTTTGTTAGGGAACACGAGTTGATAGAATTAATTTTTGGAGGAATTGCTTAAACAATGTATGTTCAAACAATTTTTTTAAATCTTTGCTTATGGTATGTCGGGAGCACTAAATGAGCCCAAAATTATGTGGGGGGACAAATTTGATTTTATTCACTAGTTGTGGAATTATTCATAACGTTAAGCTGGCTCAACACAGTGTTTTAATAAAAATAAATAAATAAAAATCGGAGGACTTCCGGTCTTTGATATTTCAAGAGAAATAAATGAGCCTAAAATTATGGCATTAGCAGAATTTTGCTAATTAATTTTTTAATATGTCAGAGAGAGAAGTTGCAACGGTGAGTAAACTTGTCTCTTTCTAGCCGAAACTAATTGGTGAAAGCATTTTGGGTAGGTGGAGCTTGGGTGGAGCTCAACCAATTAGCTTCGGCTAGAAAAAAACAAGTTTACCCACCATTGCAACTTCTCTCTGTGGCGCATTATTACGCGCTTTCCTACAGCGTCCCGCAGTCCATTTCTATACGTCGATGGTTTTGTATGATATGAAAATTTTTAATGTTATTGAATGTGTAAGCTTCTTTAAGAGATTATTCTACTTTATACGCAAAAAAAGAGCTATTTTTGAACATTTTTTTTAGTATATCATGAAAGATATGAAAATAAATATTTTTAGGTATGATACAATATGTCTTAAACAACGTAAAAAATTTTTTTTTTATTAACCTTATTCCTTGTTTATATTAAAAATAATGTCCGTGCGTAGGCTTCTGAAAATCAAAAGGGTAAACGGTACTAGGAAAATCTCGGTAGAGGCTAGCTTAAAAAAATTAAATTGGATTAGATTCATTATGACAAATACTAGGTCTGTAACCTCTAATAATTAATATTTATGAAAAAATAACAAAATGGAGGACAAAAATAAAAAACAATTCATTTTTTTGCAGTGTTTTTTTATTTACACAATTAGTAAAAATGTTATATTTTAATATATTAGAGGATACAGACCTAGCTCAATATGTGTAGAATGTGTAGTTTAAATTTCATAAGGATCAGTCGAATACTTTTCATAAAATCCTTGGTAGCGTTTTAAAAACGATCTTGTGAGAAAAACGTGTTTGAAACAATAGCAATGCAATAAAATAAATGAAAAATTTTTTTTACGTATTTTAAGACATGTTTCATCATACCTAAAAATATTTATATCCATATCTTTCACGACATGCTCAAAAAAGATGTTGAAAAATAGCTCTTTTCTTAGTGTATAAAGTAGAACAACCCCTTCATTTAAGTATTGCTTGCATCTGACCCTTCAACAGGCTCCTTGTAATTTTCCCGTGTTCTCAATTTTGTCTCACCTTCTACTGTCAACTTTGAAGATTCTGCTGACGACACTTTGCATATGCTGCAAAAATAATTAGCTTTGAAAGATTTTACTACACCGAAGATACTGTTGAGACCCAAATGTTCACAAAGAGATGTAAGGTTGTTTTTCACTAAGAAATCATCCATTTTTATTACCACGCACTGTCGCAATTTATTTATAATGTATAACGCGAAATAATAATATACGCATACGGCTTGCGCTAACACGTGAGCAGTTATCGCGCGTAAAAAGGATACTATTTTCCAACTTCTTGATGCTGCTGTTGTACGCTTGTGTATTAAGTTGAGAGCGAACAACGCTCGGTGTATTTAGTGCAGCAATTGTTTCATATAGTAAAACAGTCCTTAAAAAAATATAATTTTAACGGTGTGTGAGTTAAAAAAAATGTTTGATGAATTTACACATGACCGGAGTTGGAGGGTCCTTTGGGATAGTTGAAGGCTCTCTAGGATGTGTTTAGGTTCCATGGCAGAATTGTGTCTTGCCGTGCGACTATATAAGTCTATTTTAATAGTTGGAAGCTCATGTGAGTCAGTTGGAGCTCCCCGCAGATAGACAGGAACTTTTGGAGTGGTTGGGAGACGCATGGATGTCTCTTGTATTAGCTACGGGACATATGAGAATTATATCCCTCGGGACAGTTGAATCGAACCGTGGGACTGTTGTCCATTTTCATAGTTGGAAGGTTCTATGGGACAGTTGGAGCGTCTTTTCTCTCTTTAGATTATTTCAATTAAGCTAGTGTACGGTAAGTCAGAGTCGACTGTATATAATTTAAAGAAACCTAAATAGCTATTTATTTGATAAGTTGGGAAAGTAGGCAATTCCCAGAGTATAGGGTCACGAGCTTACTGGAGTTGAATCATGATTAGGCCTTACTTTACATCTAAAGAGAATTCTAAGGTTCACTTTACGTTTCTCTAGAGGTGAAAAGTGAGAACCTTGCTACTTTCCACAGTCTTTGGAGACGCGGAAAATCAAACTTTCCACAGACGTGCTGTGAGAAAAAAAAATAAACTAAATTACCCAAACTGATGACATATTTATTATTTTCAGGAATTGCGAATCAAGTCTCTTCAATGGATGTGACTTAAGAAATTTTTAAAATAAGGAGAGACACATATTAATTAAAACTTATATCCTTATCCAGTTTTTAAGTTTAATCAGTTTTATGAAAATACTATGTGCAGCTTTTGTAAATTATGTTTGTAATTTAGGTAGTTATAGATTTATTATAAATATTTATAAAAATCCTAGATATAAAAATTTTGTCAAACCTTTCATGTTACTCTTCGTCCCTATCACGACTGGCGTAATCATAATCTCTGGTTGAATTATTTGTTCTCAATTGCTGATAAATGGTTCTGCAGTTTTTCAGTACGAATACCATTAACGACATGAGACCATCATATTTTTATTTCCTGATAGTTTTACCGTTCGGGTACAAAAGCGATAACTGTACGTCTCAGAATTGTTTTTCAGTTACACCATTTTTTCGAAGGTATACCCGTTGAAGTTGGACGGTATGCATTATTTTCTGTTGTAATTAATTTTCCTATCCTAAATTTTCTATTATTATTATTAGTATTATTATATTATTAAATATTATTTTCTAATGATAATAGAAAATGCTCTTTGGGACGCTTGCGCACTTCGCGACTGTTGCGGAATCCGTTGTCAAATTTTTGATTTCGCTGTAATAAACACCTTTGACCTTGACATGACCTTGATCTCGACGTGCTGGGGTTACACAGACACCGGATTTGGAATCAGCGTGCTGAAAAACGTATAGTGTATGAATTTGGTTGGGGGACTTTTTTGTTCATTTTGTGGTCCTGTTATATTTTTGTAGAACTACTTTCATAATTCATGAGAGACTTGGTAAAGGCCTCGCCTCTGACTATAAACCAAGTAAGCTATAAACAATTAAAGCAATAAATTATAAACTTTAATAGAATAATGATAAATAGAAATATTAATATTATACTATTATAGTTTATTGTTATACTGTTATAGCTTGTGACGGGAAAGTAATTTTGAGTATTAGAACTCCAGGTTTCCGTAAACGTCAAGGCGGGAGTCTTTGACGAATCAATTCAAAGTTAAGGATATAGTAGGTTACTTATCAACTAGCAGCGAAGTCTTGCGCTCGAACGATAGCGAGTGCGCAACCTTACCGACTCTGCATGGTCGCGAACATCTGTGAGGAACTCACTCTTGTGTCACCCTTCCTGGCTTAACCACAATTATTTGTTATTGGGTCTACTCAAGTCCCACGCCTTTCTTGCTTTTATAGATAGTCGATTGCTCTTGATACATATTTGAGTTAGCTTGTCGTTTGTAATATTTTAACGCGCTAATCGGGTTAGTTAGATTAGATGGCGTTCAACTTTACTTTGTCTTTTGCATATTTTCTCTTATTTCTTGGGGCCCCGGCAGACTCTGACCCAGACCGCGCCGGGTGATAGGGGAATTAGGAATAAATATACATTCCACTTTCTCATTTGGCGGCCAACGTGGGCAACCTTGGGTGCTTTTCGTCGAAAATTAATAAATTTTATAGTAGTTTTGCTGAAATTGTGTAATGGCGTCGACTTGCAAAGCCGTTGTCACTTTATAGAAGCGCATGAACGGCCATTTTGCGTAGCGTTTTTGCTTTCGATTCTGCTTTTGTCGTG
Organism: Synergus japonicus; assembly: GCA_900474275.1. Lineage (NCBI taxonomy): Eukaryota > Metazoa > Arthropoda > Insecta > Hymenoptera > Cynipidae > Synergus > Synergus japonicus. The sequence goes on from UCOH01009908.1 coordinate 16,348, forward strand.
TTATTTTGGATGATTAATTCACTAATGCTTGGAGATGCAATTAATATATTTAAATAAATATTAAAATAAATATTTTTCGGTATGATAGAATATGTCTTAAACAACGTGAAATATGAAATGAAATATTAAATGAACAATATGAAATTAAATATTTTTGATGGGATCTTATTCCGAAATTTTGGAAATGATTGAGAAAAATTTTAGGTGACAGATCTTGCACTGCTGACTTGAAATATTGATGAATTATATTGTCAGATCTTGCTCTGATCAATTATTGCGAAATTAGTATTTGAAATATTTTGAAATTGAAATCTGAAGTCTGATCTTGCTCTGAAGGAATGTTAAATTAGTCAGTTTGAAATCAGATATTGCTCTGATTTGAAGAAATTATTAAATCGGATCTTATTCCGACATTAAATTTGAATTTTTGCGTCAGATTTTTCTCTGACAAGTTGATTACAGATTCTTTTTGTTTTGTCTAAATCACGAAGTGAGTAATCTGTCGAGTTCGACCGACTGTTGATTCATATTGAATTAAAGTTCGGTCGATATTTTTACTTTCTTTTAACATTTTATAACGTTTTAGGTTGAGTCGAATTGAAACTGGATTGACCTTGGCTTGACGATCAGTCGACATGGCATTATTATTTTCTCCTCCGAAGAGGAAGCCTAATAAGGCTCAAGCTCGTCGATTGGCAGGGGAGGGAATGTCTGGACAACTAGGTCTGTCCAATGTCGATGATGCTCCTGGAAATACGAGCGGAACGGATACGGACATGCACTCCGTACCCGGTGCTGATATAAATGGCGCGACCGGCCTTTGGTCGAGTGTCGTTGCCAACACCGGTGTTCTTATAGGCGCGAGAAGAGGCAGAGCACGTGGTTCTCAACCGTTGACTCCTAATCGGCCCGGCTCAGCTGTTCTTGTTCCTGAGCACGAATATGTAGTTTTGGAGCGAAAAATCGAGTTGCTTTCCAGTCGATTCGACGATGTTATCAGAAAGCAGAACGTGTTGCTGGAGAGGTTACTGTCGCCGGGACAAACCCCTAACTTAAGGCCTGAAGGGGGAGAGACTTCGTCCGAGTTTCCGGTGAATTTAATTCGCTCGGGTCGTTTTGCCGATGACAAACAGAACCTTGATGCCGAGAGAAATTTTCCTCGACAGGATTCGGGTCCTTCATCTGGTTCGGGGGCTTTTGCTCGCCTTTATTCTGGGGAGGATCCCGAGGGTTCGATGGAGAGGGAATTCAGGCATGTACATTTCGGAAATCGGGATGCGGCGCCTCACTCTCCGACTCGGGGTGGGCGATCTGCATTTGGCGATGAAAATTTTTTGCGCAATTCTGGGACGTCAGGTTCCTGGTTGCAGGGTCGAGAGATGGTTTGGAGACTAGTCAGAATTGTCGTAGCCGAGCCGGATGCCGAGGGACGATTAGTTGACAGGGAGATTTTCGTAACGGAGAAGCGTTACCGCACGATTGTAGATAGTCAGTGCGAATTGCAGCATGCTGACCGTAATGTGGGTCGCGATTTGGGACGCACATCTTTTTTTAATGGCGGTTCACGTGGCTTTGCCTTGTAAGCCATAATTCGAATGCTTAGACTATGCGAAGAACGGGTTCCCTATTTTCTTGGCACGGGGGTGACTCGAGCGACAGAGATGTTCCATCTGGGCCAAATGCGGGTCGCGTGTTTATTTATGCGGCGCGAGGTAGATCTGGAGGAGTCATTGGCCATGAAGATCAGTCGAATCGTCAATTCGTGGAAAATATCGTTCGCAAGAACCGAACGAAACCCGGAGCACTTTTTATTAATTCACAAAGACTATCTCAGAACGAGATTTATTTGTTCCATGTTTATCGAAAACTTTTGAGGGGCCTTACCGGTCGTGATATTTAGTTCACATGAATTCATGTCGAACATGGAGGGACTTCTCGCGCACTTTTTGTTACGAGTGGGGCGTCAAAAAGGACGACGCCGATCTTCTCCACGAGGTTCACGAGTTGAAGCTTGACAGGAACGAATCTCTTGCGTAATTCGCGTGTAGAGCTAGACTCACATTTGAACGCATGCAGTACCCACCGGAATTTACAGAGCATTTAAAACAAATCCTCACAAAGTTCAATCCGCGACTGACATTCGAGATATTAAATATATCTCTTAAAAATTATACGGAGTTCCTACACTACGTTAACGAGCATAATTATCTCTATCAAAGAGCTGTCAACTTTCAGAAAGCGCGACTGAAGTTCGGTAGAGCGGACTTGAATTGTACCCAGGAGCAATTCGACGCGGTCGACGAAATCGACGAATGTTTGGCTCGGGATAACATGGAGGCAGGTGACGAATATTCTGAGGACAAACAGGCTGCCGATTTTAACGCTTTTCAACCGAGTCAAATAGCGAACTTTAACAAGAAGTTTGGAGCTCAGAATTCTAAGTCGATGACCCGTCAGAGACTTGATCGAAATTTGGATCGATTTCAGGGGAAGGCAAGCGACGCTGATACCGGTGGAGTTGCTCCTGCTACATCGATTGAGGGTCAACTGAGGACGAGGAAGCCAAGGCTACCTTTTGATCGATCAAAGTGTTTCTGCTTTAATTGTCGAAAGTTGGGACATACATTGCGATTCTGCATGTACGCGAAGTCTCGGCCAAGTATATCGCTCCCTAATACGCCGATAGGTTTTAGTTATACCTTTATGTCCCCCTATAAGACTCCCATGATATTCAGCGATAATTTGGGGCCTTAAATGTTCCGGAGGGATTTCTATTTTACCGTGGCAAAGAGTGATAGTAAAAAAATGTTGCTTCACCAATACTCACGAGTGCTCCTCCGGAATAAATATCAATAACTGATCGGTTAATGATACTAGGATCCCTGATTGCACCTTCACTTATAAGGTTAAAAGGGGAATCTATTTCGACCTCCAGTTTCGCACAACCGTCATTCAAAAACAAGGAATACAGTGAAACTGAACTTGGCAAATGAGGAAACTGGGGGTGCATGCATTCAGAAGTAAAGGGCGGCATGAAGGGTCTCTAATTTGCCGATCTGAATTCATAAATTTCCTTCCCGAGTTTATCTGTACTTGATAGGGCTTCTCTTTTAGGTTTAGGAACCTTTTGGGAAATATAATGTAATTTATTTATATATATATGTATATATATTACACTACCTTCGTTGATTGAGATATTGATTCCTAGATCGCCTAAGGTAAAAGTCCCCATTATGAGACATATTTGAAGGCAGCCGAATATTTAAGCTATTTGAAAATGTATTTGAGAGAAAAATACAATTTTAATTGTTTTATTCAATTATTTTATGATTATTAGATAAATATTTCATGTTTATAATACACTTTTACTTAGAAATAGATAAAAATATGCATTTTTTAAAAGTAACCTGTATTTCCCCATTTATGAGACAGTCTAAAGACATTTGTACATGGTGTATAATGGAAGAGGTCCCTATTTTTGAGACAGCAAAAAATGAACGAAAAAATTTTTATAATATGTCTTTATTATTATGAGATCATTTTTTAAATAAAATAAGTAATTAAATTATTTGTTAAACAACAAATTATAAATTTTTCATAGATTAAACGAATAATCAACACAAAATATCACGTTAACGTTACTTTTTTTCTTTGATTCTTTTCCGAATTTCTTTTACTTGCTCCATTAATTTCTTTTTCTCTTCTTGCAATTTCTTTTATTTTTTTGTACTTCCTCTTTTTTCTTCTTTATATTTTCTTTCTCTAAATGCAGATTATACCACTCATCGGAGGTCCCTACGGAAGGTAACTTTGATTTTCCCGTTTTTTCGAGTCTACTCCTTTTCTTTTTGGGTAAATATTCTACCGGCAGAGTGAAAATTTCCTCAAATGGTCTTTTCTGCGAATCATGTAAAATTAAAACTTGATTATAATTTTATCAAACATTTTTTCCATTAAAAATAATTATTTAAAAAGAAATATACGTTACCTTTTCCAACCAGTACTGATGATATTTCTTCATTGCTAGGATTGTGTCCATTATTTGTTTCACAAACATTTGTTGGGCCTTATTTTATAAGTTCTGAAAAAATATAAAAATTTATAATTTCAATTAATCAAACAATAGTTTACACATGTTATATTTACATACCCATCTGATGGTTCTGGTTAATTATAGAGTTGTTAACTGTGAGTTCTATATTCATGGTGTCATTCTGTGAAAGGAAATCTGAATTCCTGTTATCGAGAGAAACATTCAGTACAATGGAGTTATTTTTGTCTAAATCTGTAAGTCTTCAATGTATCATTGATATCACTCAATGGCTTTTCGCTACTAATTTGAACAGGAAGCTCATATAGCAGCTCATAATTATTCCCAACATATTGTTCGCAATCAATTGTATTAAAATCGTCTTTCAAAATAATAACAGATCGCAATTCTTCATCACAATTTACCAAATCAATTGCTCCAAAATTTGTGGAACGTTCTTGATCAATCATACAGGAGTTATAAGTTGAAGAATTAATATTTAAATCGATACCGTTACTGGAGTCACGTTGATTAGTTTTTAAATTATTTTGTGAAGCACATTGAGTGTCATTTAAAATTCCAATTTTTTTTATTACTTGCTTCTGTTTCAAAGTAATACCTAAAGTAATTATAAAAAGTATAAGTATGCGTTAAAAAATAAACATTCAATTCTTCAATTGAACTTTCTGAAAAAAATTAATTTATAGTGTAAATTATAATAAATCAATAAAAGATTAAATTCATTTTAACTTGGAACTTGATTTGGAGTATAGTGAATTATCAAAATTGTAAATATAAATTGTAAATAAGATAAAAAATATGTATATGAGTAATGATTGTAAATTTAGTTTATGTGATTATCTGTTTTAAATACCCGTCGATTTCTTGTAAATATGAAACCAGTAATCGAACAATGCTTTTTTTCTAAATGACCGGTCCACAATCCATTCATTGCTGCCTCTTTGAAATTAGAAAGTGTCTCCTCTGGTAAGCTTTGTTCAAAAAGTTTCAAAAATTGTCCTTTTTCTTCTGAATTATTTGTATCGGGAGTTTGTTTAAATTTTTTAGTTTTATTTAAAATATCATAATCTACCGCCTTGTGATTAAATGGATACAACCCTTATCCTCTAAAACCACTAACAACCACTGTCTCTGCATTTTTCATATTGTCCAGAGTAAATTGAAGGACGAGAGGAAAATCTTCTTTCTTAATATTTTTCCGCTTTGGGACACATTTTTTCCACGTCTCTTTAAAGGGATGGAAAAATGATATATTAAGTGGTTGCATAATGTGAGTGGAATTAGGTGGTAACATGATCAGTTCTATGTGTTTTTCTCGACAAAAAGTTACCAGAGGCAAATTGAGATGTGAAGAGTGGTTATCCATATAAACAATATCAGAGAATTCAGTGTTTTCTTTAATAAGCCATGGGTAAAACACATTTGTGATATATTCGTAGAAAGTTTCTGTTGTCATCCAACCACTATCTGATACTCCAATACCCCAGCTTGTAGGAGTATTATCAATAATTTTCTTCGGTATACTTTTTTTATATGAATACATGAGCATTGGAGGAGGACGAGTACCATCAGCTCGATACATAAACAATACTGACAAAGCCTCTTTACCACCATCAACAATTTTGTACACTGCCCGAGTTCCTTTTGCAGCTAGAACACTTTCAGCATCGGGACATAAAAGTATACTGCTCTCATCACAATTAAAGATTCTGCTCGGAGGAATACTTAATAAATTTTTTCTTGATAAATATTTTCCATAATTTTCAAACCAATCTTGCAGATCTTCTTGGCTGACTGCTGCCCTGCTCAAACTCAAATGCTGGGTTTTTCTAATTGACAATTCGGGATGACGTTTCCGGAATCCTTCATACCAATGACGACTTGGACGGTCATCGGTGAATGGAGTCTTTTTTTCTGTAGCTTGAATATATTTTTGAACGGAATCCAATAATTTCGTTTTCGTAACCGGTGCTCCTATTTCAGCTCGATATAACACCCACTTGACAATATTATACTCTTCCTACTTTGATAAAACTGTTTCTGGACCTGTTTTGCTTTTAATTTTCTCAGGATCAATATTTTTTTTCTGCCTAGTGTGGCTACTGGTATGCCATAAGCAGCGGCAGCTTTTCTTAAAGAAAGTCCAGTATCATTCATAGCTTTCAAAGCTTTGTCAATATTTTCTGGATCATAATTAATCCGTTTAACTTTTTTTTTCTTAGAATTATTATTTCTTTCATTAGAGCACAACACGTTTTTCTTAGTTGACTTTTGTTGCTTTTTTGTCCCCGACTGTGTCCGTTTTTTTGGCATTTTTGCCGTTTTTACATCAAATTATCCTATGATTAATCGTTGTAAATTATTCTGAAATATATCACAAGTCAGTACATAAATAAATGTTGAAAATTTTACTTTTAATAATTACATAAAACAAGTAAACAATTGGCTTATAAAAGTGATGTTAAATGTCATAAGTTTAGGTTAGCTTTATAATTTTACTCTATTTAACTAGTTGTACTTACTTGCAAATAATAATTGAAAGCTATATAGATGAATGATGCCTTATATTATATATTTGCACTGTTTTATTAATAAAAATTCTGCTATGTAAATAAAACTCAATATAAATATTCACTGTCTCATGAAATTGGGCTTATGTGAGAGATCATGTGACCGTGTTGCGTGATACACTGAATAAAGTGTCATAGAACGGTACATCTAAACCTATAACTGTAGGTATTGTGAGACACTCGAATATAAAATATTGTGATTATAAAAACGTAAAAAAGCGTATAGAGATGAAATTTACAACTTATTAGCTTTCCATTAGTACATAATATATTTATAGGAATTGCAAAAACAATGTTATTTGAGCCAGTATCAAAAATTGAATAGCCGTTATGGTTTTACTCTTTTCAGTCGAAAATTCGAGCACTGATTGTAAGCCCCGCACTTAAAATTATGAAAATATGTATTTATTATATTTCTGAAAAGTGTTATTGTGTTCTTTTTTTCTAAATCGTATATTTAACTCGTGTATCATATATGGGGACATTGTCTCATAATGGGGACTTTTACCTTATACTTTCAGTCTTCAAAACAGTGCTCGATCGTTCATTGCCTACTTTAACCCTGAACTTTAATTTTTCGCTAAATCAATAAAGGGTTATTAATTCGACTGCTTGATTAGAGTTGTTATCGTCATCGAAAATTTCAGTTTCAGCGTCCGAGAATTCAATGTCCTCGTTTAAGGCAATTTGATTCCTTTCGTTAATAATTCTGTTTTCTTCAGAAACTGCTGCTATTCGCCTTTCCAGAGCCTCCTCTAGAGGTAGGTCTATAGTAATAATTTCTACTTGAGGGTTGTTTTGTTCCACAATTACTGGGAGTCGGGGTGTAGGTTTGACTGCGAGAATGGGTACTGTCTTTTTAACTGGTTTCACTAAATTGTTATAAATAATTGAGCTTGAAGGGATTTCTTTAGAAACTGTTTTTAAGTTATTCTTTTGACCTCGTTTTCCTCTCTTGACGATGGGTTTGTTAAGGATTTTGGATTTATCGAAACTAGGCATTGTGACAGACAGAACTTCTAACGCTGCATGGCCATCCCCTCGAGAAGCGTATCAGTTCACGGCCAGCGCGGAAAAGTTTTCGTTAGAAACCCTTAAGTAATTATTAAAATTACGAAAAGATTTCTTTGTCCTTCAATTTAGAAAAATTTAAACGCTACAAACGCTGCATGGCCAGCGTGGGAGAGCTGCATAAATTTGTAACTAAGTAAAACTTAATTAACAAATTTAGGCGCATTTGGATTTCGCAAAATTGAAAATTGGAATAAAGTTAGTTTCTCAATTATCGTTGTTGAGAGAAAAAGGTAAGTCCTTTTAATTCTCAATTTAGATTTAATAATGCATACGCCTATGGACTTAGAATTTAGTCACTAGCGTAGAATGTATTTTATTTAATTCGGACAGTTACCACTCTTTCAGACCACACCGGATTATTTTTAAAATCTTTAATATTTTTAAAACGGTGTATTCTTGAAAACAATTTCGAATTCTCTGGAATCCTAATTGGAATTTTATTTTTGTACTTTATAGGCTTTCACAAGAACCTCTGCTCTATTCAATGCTTCCTCAAAGAAATTCGCAAATAAATTGAAATTGGTTAATTTTTGTAATTCCAATTCTCTAGGTTCTTGAATCTCCTTTGATATCTCTGGAGCGACAACAGCAACAGGCACTGAATTAGATTCTTGTATTGTCACGGAATTTTTCGTAAATTTTCTTTCGAATTGAAATTCATTCCGTATCAATCCAAAACTTTAGGAATCATTTCGGAATTTGTATATGAACCAAACAGTTTCACAATAAATCCGAATTTATCCAAATTTTTGGGGATAAGTCGGATTCAGATAGACCTGATTCATTTGGATTGAAAGTCCTGATTGATCGGATTAATTTGGATTGCGGATTCAATCGGATTGCTTTTGAATGGATTTCGAATTAATTCGGATTGGAAACTTCCTTAGGATTAGATCGGAATGAAACTGTTTTCTTCGGATACAAATTCCGGAATGATTCGGAGTGAATTTCAACCCGAAATTTACGCTAGGGTAATGCATAAAGGGTAACTTGGAAATAAACAATTTACTGATGCTGAGTGATCAATAAAATTATATTTTTTTGGCAACAATTATTTAATCAAACTTTAATCACATCGTCCAACCCTTTCTAACAATGTGCGAATTTAGAAATTCATGTAATACTTGTGAAATTTGTGACGGCCTCTTTCGTACCTAGTAACTTTTACATTTCTAGCCGGAGGTTGGCACTAGTTACTTCACGACTAAAATATTCGCGCAACTTACGCGTAACGCGGAGCGGAGGGGCGGCTTAGGATTGTTTGTGGAGTCACCTTTAAGATTTCCCGCGTTACGCGTCATATTCAATATAAGCCGCGTCATCACTTTCATCTGACCAATATGGAAAAAGCGTTACGTTACTAATAATCTTTTTATAATAGGAATATTTTCCACTCAAGAATACTTCCCTATTACGTAACACCTCTAGCCCTCTCCTGTAAATCCTTTCTATTAAATTGATAATCAATGGAAATTAATTTGCACACAACAGGCGCATCTGTGAGTGACATAATTAAATCGACGGATAATATCTAGTAGGAGCACCTACAAATATTGTCTACAAAAACTCATTAGAAATTTATACAACCGCACCTTACGTTATTTTTCCTGTCAGTCGTCCCTTCTATCCATACCGTCAAAACCGTTGAAGTAAGAGAACTGAAACGTTAGATATTGTATTCCGACAAATAGCCTGTATGCCTAATTCGTTTACGAATCTATCTAAAATGTACTTTGTTTTGATAATCCAAATATCTATGATTGCAGGATGAATAATCACTTCATCCGTCTTCGTTCAAAAATATTCACACAACCACACATAAACAACAAGTCAACCTGACGTAGATTTTTTCACTCCTTTTGTTATTTCATTAAATTCACACAGTTAGATATGTAAATTATAGGGAATAAATATTCATTGTTATATATTTTCAGTAAAGCTAAGTTGTTCGATTTTTCATTAATTATCTTTAAAACCTAACCCTGGCTCGACTGAAGCGTTCGATAAGATAATTAAAATTATAAGATCCACAGGAAAAATCCAATCGTTATCTCCTGTCCCCCCACCGATCTCGTTTTTTGTCTGACATTTTGAAAATGTTACACCTTTTTTCAAAACTTGTATATAAGCAGCAACTTACTTCCAGATCTTCATATCTCCCCTACCTATTAAAATCAATAATTATGTGGAATATTGCATAAAAATTATATAAAATATTACAAAAAAAGGGATTAAAATGTATATATAATAAAATTAGGGGTTTTGGGTTCTCATTAAACATTTAAAAATGAGTAATAATAATTTAAATTAAACATAAAAGAGAAATCATTGAAGTTATTCAAAATTAAAAGACATATTTGGAACGGTTTGGCTTAAAAGTTATTCGACACTCTTGATTGTTAAATTAAATTACAAAATATATAATAAATTAACGATAAAATTCAGTAAAATTCAATAAAAACAATAAAATATCACAAATGTTCAATAAAAATGTAAAAATACGATGATTCAGGCAAGGAGGTAAAAGAGAATATTTAAAATCATATGTAAATTAAAATAACTTGGCTATATCATGAGGATAAATCGAATCCTACTTTTGAATTCGGAGATAGACACTTGAATGTAGGCTTGTATAAATTTTTAAATATAATTTCGCTGAGACTTGACACGTACTTTCACTTGGAGTTCACAAATCAAAAGAGGTCGAGTCAAGTTCTCAAAGAAGCTCGTTAGCCTGAAGGAATTATAAATTGGGGGAAAACGAAATTAGGCCTACGCTGATTATAATCTTTGGAGTTTGGATTATTCCGCGGGATGGAGGAAAGTGACTGTACAAGTAGTTTGATAAAGAATACTACGAAATGGTCGTACAGCGGTATGGCGGAAGCAGAGAGACAGCGCACGGCAGTTAGCAGTTCGGAACCACGGACAGAAGTGAGAGCAGAGCGAACGACCAACCGCTCCGCGTCGGCTAACTTCGGCTAACCCCGCCGAACATCCGCCCGCCGGTCGGACAGTACCGACCCAATGCATGGGGACCGAGGTGGCATAACAGCCATGTTACATGATGCGCGTAGGCCTAACTTCCGTAATTTCGCTTGATCGTGAGAGTCATCGCCGATGAGGTCCGCTTCCGATTCGTCAATCCTTTCTTCTTCTTTTCCTACTCCTTATCAGCCGTTGTTACAAGACAGAGAGGTTCCGAACTCCTTTATACGAGAAGGAATGAGATATAAAAATCTTTGATGCTTTCAGGTATCAAGCAATGTAGAGAACAAGCATATGTGACGTGCGCTGAGGAAAGGGGTCTTACGCCGCAAATGAAGATTTTACAGGGCGAGCGTTCGAACTCGAGCGGATAGATGCGACTTTTAGGAGAGAAGGAAGACTCACGGAATATACCCTCTCCACTTACCACTACATTCTCACGCATTAGATAGATCGTAGACGCAGCCTACGGACGCGGAGATGTAGTGGTGAGTTGTGAGGGGTGTTTCACGGGATCTGGAATTCTTGAGCTGCAGGCCGATTTCTCGCGTACAACAACCCAATTATTAGCAAAAGTAATGCTCGGATTTTTTATGGTTTCATAAAAAAGAGCAACTCAAAAACCAGCTAAAAGTGTAAAAACCTCAAAATCGAATTTTCCGGCGTAAGACCCCTTTCCTCGGCGCACGTCACATATGGAGAACTAATAATGATAGTTTAATCCGTCTATGTTCTGTGATGTAGTAGATTTTCTACACATCACAAAATGAAAATAAATCCTCCTAATTATAATCTCTAATAAAGACCGACACTTCCGTTCTCCAATTAGGATTCAGCGCTTCAACTACCCTCGTACAAGTTTTGTTTCGTACGCCACGATTAATCCTTTCTCTTGAGTAGAGAGAGGAGAGAATTACTCCTCTGCGAAAACGATTTGGCGAGGAAAGAAGAAGACTTTTGAAGAGAAGGAAAGACAACATGGCAGACCAATGGGCAATGTTCTGCAGGGTCGATCTCTACCTTTTACCCTTATTAGATACTAATTTACGGTTCACGCGCAGTCAGATTTGCCCCCCTTTAATTAATTCTCTCGAAAAGCGACACTTAAGCCATTTCTCGTTTCTCTTCTCTCGTTCATTCCTGTTCTGTGAATTAAAAGTGTCGATCGAATATTAGTGTTCTGAATTTTATACTTCGAGTTGCTGTATTCTGCTATTTAAATGTTTGAGTTTTATCTTTACGATTCAGCCAAGTTATCTTATAATTATTTTAAATTGTTTTTAACTCCTTGGCTGAATCAATATTTTATATTCACTGATTTATTATTGCCCCAATATTATGATTATGTTTTCCCTGTAAATATCAACATAACTGGTCCCAAATCATGTGAATTCCCTTATTATAATGATTCCTATTTCTTTAATTATGTCTTATTATTCAATTTAAATCCCTAATAATGTATAAAGATCCTCCCTATCTTATGGAATATCTTTATCTTTAAATATTGACAGTATTATATATTTTTTTGTTATTATTTTGTTGATTTTATCCTATTTTGTTAAATTTTATTGTTTTATTTATTTTAATAAATTATAATTTTATTTATTCTAAAAGAGTTTTCTTAGTTAACGTCCCACCCTTCTCACTCGTTGTCTAGCCTTAATTTTTATAATTTATCTTCTGTTATTTTCCTAAGATTTTTGAATATTTGATTGGTTTTGCTAGTTATTACCCAGATACCTGAATTCTTGTTAACATCTGTCCCAAGAAAAGAACCAACAATCAGTGAGGCTATAGTTTTGATTTTGGTTGTTATTTATTTATCGATTATCTCTTTTTAGTTTTATTACCTTAAATTAAAATCTGGATATAACTAGTATGTTTTGTTTTGAATTGTCCCAGGAAAGGGCTGGCGCCCAAAAATTACCTTGAATTATTTTTATTATTTATTCCCGTATTATTATTTTGACTTTTTTTGTGCGTGGCTTAGATGCCTAATTTTAGTAATTAAAAAGCCACGTCACAGTTCTAGATAATTTAGAGAGAGAGATAAATGGAATTTAATAGCCAGTAAACGTCTATTAATTGATAAAAAGATAAGGGATAATTGCAAGTATCTGTAATTAAGATAATTAGGCGAAATTACCAATTTTTATTTAGAATTATAAGGTAATAGGGGGGGTTCAAAATACCCCAGTACTCATTAATAAATTTCGTTCTTCCTACTAGCTAGTCGATCTAGTTTCATTGACTTAACCCGAGAATGCACGGCATTCATCATCCGTTTTTGCCTGAATAAACAAAGCCATATGGGAATTATGCATGGAAAAAAATTTGGTATAGTTACTGCCCCTGTAAATACAACAGCTGCGTTTAACGTTGGGGAGCTGTTGCTCTCTGTATATGTGTAGCAACCGTTACGAACCGTCACTTTAAGTAAATTTAAATTGATAGTACGGATACCCGGAGGGGTGCATCAAGCTGTCAATTGGTATATTAGTAGTTTAGACGTAGTTAGTAGTGAGACGATGTTGCCGCCGCTACCAGAAACCAGGAATGACGAGGAGCACGCTGTACCGCCACGCATCAACGTTATAGGTGGCCACTCACTGTTCGAGGAAGTCTGCGAAGCACAGCAAGACGACACTATCATCAGCAGGGAGGTCGAAAGGTGTCACGAACTACGGGATCTTCCTCGAAGAAACACCTGCGAGGAAAGCTACGTTCAAGAGCACCGCCTTGATCAGCATGGATTCTGGAAGCGACACCCGGACGACGACGGTTGGTCGCTAAGAGTGCCGACCGAACTGGAATGGACGAGACCGGGAAGAAGTTCGTTCTTGTCGTGACAGATCTCTTAACAAGATGGACCGAGATCTTTCCAATAGGATCATCCAACGCCAATGTGCTAATTTCTCTGATGGAAAGAGAAATATTCCCTCGTTGGGGCTACCCCAAACAGATACTGTGCGACAACAGTCGTCAGTTCGTCAGCCGCAAGTGGCTCGACGCCTGTCAGCGCTGGGACTGCGAAATGTGGACCACACCAGTGTACCACCTACGGGCAAACCGACAAAGAAGAGAAGAAGACGCTCGCGAACACCAGAGAACCTATGCTAACCCCGAAGTGAATCCGCGTCATTTCCAGCCGAGCGACCTAGGGTTCTGTGCGATGGAGTTCGTACCAAGATTCACGGGAGACACTTGCTGGCCGCACCGCACCCAGAGGTACCTACTGTTCCCGAGATGGATTCCGCTGATCGCAGCGAATCCGAAGACGAAAAAGAAGGGGTCCAGCAGGAGATCCAACACCAAGTTTTGCCAGGGGATGAAATACGCAGCGAAGATGACAACGAGGAGTACGAAGGGGAGGCTCAGGCGGACGCACTCCTGGAGATAGAACGAGGCGACGGTGAACAACCGCACCACACCCAAGCGTCGGGTAATGATCAGTTACCCCAGAACTACGATTCTTCGGACGAAGAATCCATGGGAAGCGAGCATAGCACGAGGAGGCGCTATGAGATGAGGAAAAGGGATGTACCTTACTATCGAGACGAACGCCCTTACGCACCACGACGGAGAAACCGCTAACGACGATCAATAGAGTGCTGGTGAAGTTCTGGAGACTCCACAGACCTTCCATCGAAAGTAGCCGAGAGTTAGTGTCCCGCCAGGCCGAGATAACTTTGTCGCTCACTTCGGTTAATAGGGATTCTGGCAAGGCTTGCGACACTCAGCAGATCTGCGTACGTAGAGTAAGCACTAAATCTACGACGACGAACAATCGCGCATTTATAAATAGTTTTATCTCATAAAAATGTACGAATAGGATAGGGTTAGAGAGTAGGCAATGTTTATCCGGGAAAGGATGGATTTGATATACGCCAAATGCGTATAGATTATACGACATTGCCAACTCACAAACTTAGAATTAGGATATACTAAGATCGGAACTATACAACCATTTGGAGTAATGGGTACTTTGGGCGCTCGGTCCACTAAGGCCTCTACCCACGCACCAAATTAGGATAAAACTGAGCCGTCCTAAATACCGGGGTAAGCCTAAGCTTGGTCCCATTTTACTTTACAATAGTTCAGAAGCTTGGTGACACTATCTAGGTCATTTTATTAAGAGAAATTCCCAAGGTTGTTTTCACCCTCACGCACGCTTTAATATTGTGCTTGGCTTGGGTGAAAGTTCGGTGAATTATTATTAATAACCAACAGAACTTCCAGTGGGAATAAATAGTTTAATAATTATAATAAATAATAATTAATCAAATAATTATTAAATATTAAGTAGAAAAATTAATCATTAATTTCTTTTTATTTTAAATTGGTAACAATTAGGAAAAATATGATAAAAGTCTTGTTTCTTTGTAGATATAGTAATAAGTTAGATTTGAGGATAAAGTGAACTTAAAACTATATTTAATAATAAGTAGTAATGTAAGAACTGGAAAAGAGAAGCATAGACGGAAGCGTCCGTCGAGCGTCAGAGGCAGGAGGCAAGCGAAGTTTGTGACGATTCTCCGGCACAGAGCATAAAAGGAGGCCCTCCGGCCCTACCTCGGAGGTAGGGCCGGTGTCTCGACCGAGACACTTCAGTTCCGGACCTCGAACGAAACACACGAACCTCACTACTTGGCTCTCTTAGTCAGATGGACTCTGACTCACCTCAGTCGGGTCTACTCTCTCAGGATTGACCTGTCACAACCTTGCCTCTGCCATCCTGCCATCACGCTCCTCCGATCCAGTTCAGGGAACAGGACCAAATAAAACGGTATTATATACACGAGTAACTCTGCCTATTCTTCTTCAAATATCCCCATCAGTTGTTTTCAGAACTACATAAACTCTGGGTTCCTCGTAGGAATCAATTATATTCCATCAGCTCTTCTCAGAGCTAAATTATAACGTACCTTCTACGATACATTCTCCCTCTTCACCCCTTTACGGAGTAAGGGGACCGTATCACGCTGTTGTGGGTTTATATACTCCATTGTCGAAAAATTTGCAGGGCTTTGGAAATTAAGGCTATTCAAATATTGGTCCATATTTAGAGCGTAGCTGTTATTAGCAGGGTTCACACCAGCTACCACCCCAGAATTATGCTGTATGTCAGCCTTTTTGGTGAAGGAACCATTGGATTGTCTTTGTAAACTAGGGCCAGGCACTGCAGCCCAATTGTCATAGTCAGGTTTTGAGACATGATACACCATGGCTTTCTCCCTCTGAGAGAGCGGTTCCCTTTCCTCTGCTTGCAGTGCATACTCATAAGCCTCAGCTAAATCTTTAGGCCTGTGGTTATCCAAGTAGTTAGCCATCTCACGGGGCAATCCTTGTCTAAATGCGTCAATAGTACTGTCATAGACTGGTTCTAACAATGTAGCAATTTTAGCATTAGAACGATCATCATTAATTATAGCATATTTTGTTTCTAACGCCTGTCGAGCTCCGTTAATCAAGGCACACAATTTGTAGTAATATTTATTAATACATTCCGATTGTTTCATTTTAAAGGTAGCCATCTCCTGAAAATAATGAATATATTTCTTCTTGGGCTTTGATGAATGCTGCTTCAATATCTTTAGTTATATAGACTGCGCCATTCACTATATCCTGTAGGAATTCTTTGAGAGGGGGTGTTGTACCATCAAAAGAGCGTAGATGGCTAGTGCTTTGCTGCAATGTCATGCATTGCATCCTGGTTCTCATACTGCGATGTGTCAAAAGTTGGGTTTAAGGTTTGCTGAATGTTAGGTGCCATCCCGAATACTATTGTAGAATTTCGGGGATTGGTGTGAGAATCATTTCGATCATTTCAATAATCATTTCAATAAAACGATAGCCCTCAATCGAAAATTTTGTCGAACTCACTATAAGGTCAATTACGTACAAAATAATTCTCTTACTTTCATTTAAAATTTTCAACGTCTCTGTTACGAACGGCATACTTGCTTTGAGAATTTTATAATTCGATATTATGTTGAAATCTCTCGATGTCCTGAAAATATAACGTGCGGGGGAGGCTCCTACAAACTGAACTTAGTTGCCTAAATTTGTTTAATTTTATGGGGCGGCTGTCACTGTTCTCGAACTGAGAATGTTGATCTATATTTAGCTAATGAGAAAGGAGAGGTTAAGGTTCATTCTTTTTTTTGAAATGAATTAATACTCTTGATTCCAAAAGAAACCGACGAAGTTTATTCCACAAAATCAATCTTTAAATTTTCAGATATGGTGTGATCAATGGTGGTTATGTTAAAGAATATTTACTAATTCCATATACAAATAGGAAGGTAGTTTAAGGCTACCAACTGGTAGCCTTAATTGAAACGACAGAGGATCAACGATAACACATATATTTCTTGCTAACGTTGACAGTCGATCTCTTTTAATTGGGCTAACTTGCGTTCAAATAAAATCGTTGTCTGAAAGACAACTCTAGTCCTGAATTTTACTCACACATTTGCTTCTTTTCACTTGACAAACTCGCGCTTTGTAGCGAAAAATTACAAAAACAAAGTGCTTTTAACAAAAAGGAGGGAGTGCATTCAAATTCCAACCTTTGTTCCCCTTTGTAAATTTTTTATCCAAATTGGACATTCGTTTTGAGATTCGATCAACGGCATTGATTTCTGACACTTTTCCCGCCTGGTGTAATTTAAACAGGGTTAACAATGAGAGTACATTTAAATTCTCCTTTGTGTCCTGTTAAAAATTGACTTAACTCCGTCGGGGGGAAAATTTATTTTCGTCCGCCCACACTGTTCTATGCGCACCTTCCACACGAGGTCACTTTACGCTTATCCGGGGCAAGATACCTTCGATTTAGTAGGCTACTATTAAAACTCTGCACTTCTTGGCTCTTACTTGAAATCCGGAAGATCGACTCGAAGGACTGCACGATTTTGCAGCTGTCCCGAACCGCGGACGGGCTGTCAGAATTTTCCCGGCGAGTATGGAAAATTCCGTAGAGGTTTTAACTCAATGAGATCCTCATTAGACTGCGTTGTCCATCTCTCTTTGAATCGGTTTTAAGGAAATTGGACAGGGTAAAATTGGTGGGAGTTTTCGCTAGGTGCTACTTTTTTATTGGTTGATGCAATTGACCTATTTTATAGAAGGCATTGACACTTTGTTAACTTTTGCTAAATTTGCAAAAGTGCATGTGTCGTGATTTCTTTAGTTGCATTCTATAAAGAATGGACAGGTTATTGGCCAACCAGAAATTTACTGAGTGGCTGATTCCGTTTGTAATTTATTTTTTTTTAATTTACTTTTTGATTCTTCAATTTGAAATAATTTCAGGCGTTAGTTTTTCAACTCAAAATTGAGTGTTTATCATACTAGCCCTTTATAATGTATAATTTTCAGTAATGAAAACTATGAATTTCTAAGGCCATATTTTAAATTTTATTAAATTTGCATCATTTTTTTATAGGAGTTATATTGCTTTTTCTGGAGAGTAGGGTTGCAATAAGGACAGGGGTGTAGAATGAAGAGATGGAGAACGCATGACCTTGTAAAGGCTAGCGCGGCGAACTCGTGGGCTAAAGCTGTGTACGGGCGTATAGCGTATCTCATGTGTGAAGGTGCGAGAGCCGGTATTTGATATTCATTCTTCTAGTTCTTAAGTATTACCTTTGCGATATATATATTTTTGCAACATTATGTAGCTATGCTCATACACACACATACACACACATATAAATACTCAACCATACCATACCATACATATATACATATACATATACATATACATATACATATACCTACATACGCACATATGTGTACATGTATTTATATTTCTATCTAAAACATTTTAATTTTGGTATTTTCCTCAAGTTTTAGTTTTTTCTAAATTTCCTTCGGGATTCGTGGCGAGTTGAGTCGCTCATACAGTGTTGCCTCGGTATGTACTTGATAGCATCGGTTTTATGTTACCGAGACAACGCTTCTCTTATATATTTTCAGGAAAATTAAAACGTGCGGGTTCGTACATTACATCCCTAATGATTTAATTTATTGTAATTGAATTTAATAACAATGATTTTATTTTGGATAATTTTCCAGACAGTCGTGTTAAATTTTCTCTGTTTTGAAACAATTGACTGTAATATAAAAATAAAAATACTGTATTTTATTTCTTTTAATTTAATCACTCCTCTAATAATGCAAGCAGTGACTGAATAACGTCGTCGAGTGATTTATAAGAGTCAGTGCATTCGGCATATTGCACTGTTTTTTTGCTGATCTTGTAAAGTACCGACTCAGTGACTGTCAATTGACTCAGTACACTAGATGAAGTGAGTTCGGTTTGCGCGGTGAGGTCTCTCGTAATTGCTTTTGCATACCTTTCGCGAACTTTTCTGCCTCCACGATGTTTTCGTTTAAGCAAAATGACACCGCTTGAATAATAAAATAATATCCAATAATTGTCCCTTTTATTGACAGGTGCTAGACCTATCAATAAGAAGATACCATTCTACACTTTTATTATTATGACAAAATTTTGTCTTCAAATTATATTTGACACAATATAACTAAATAATAGGAATGATGTGTACTTACACGTGTTTATTCCAAATTGTCACTTACTTGACACTTAAATATTTTACCACCAAAATTAACTTACAAGAAAATTTCCTATTTGAGTTTACTTTAAAAATTTGATTTTTCGAAAATTAATAATTATGAGTAAATTGTTTATTTTATTTTTTGGGGAACGTTGTCTTCTACCCTAAGGCTCCTTTCCGATTATTAAGGAGTAAATTGAATATATTCATTTAAAACTTTACTATATAATATTGTATTTATTTCTTTATATTTAACTTAATCTACCGCAAGCATTCGACAAGTATTGCGGGCCAATTGTCAGCACAAAGTTGCCAATCTCTACCCGTGAGTGACACACCGAAAGAAGATAATTTCACTTTAGCCCTCGTGTTTGAGCGACTCTCCAGGATTTATTATTTCGCGTACACAATTGTTTTACATTTAGACCTATCCGCGAAACTACACTTTCCCTTTAACCCTCATAACAGAACGATGTTAAAAGAGATACCGTCTCGCGTAATGTGACCAAACGGGAAAGAACTCTGAGCAACTTTAGAGAAGTTATTAATTTCCGAGAGCTAATAAGTTTTCGGTAAACTTATGTCCGCGATCTCTTCTTAAGGACTGCGACGAGCACTTCGTTGCTTTCCACCTTGGAGATGCGAAGTACTGTCTGGAGTAGGAAATTTTTATGAGTTAGTAAATTTTTACTAGTCGGTATTAAATCGAACGATCGGTCGGTGAATAAGGATTGCATAAAAATGCGTACGGACGTTGAACCGAGATTGAAAATATTGCTAATATTGCTGACTTGCTGAATTATTTTTTAATGCAATTTATTGCTAAGAGTTATTGCCCGTATTAGGGGTATGGTATTTCTTAATTTTAATTCTGCATGATCGTCATTTTGATTGTTTCGAAACGGGATGTCGTAAGGTAATGCGAAAGACGGTAACTAGATCGCGATGAACAGAGGACATTGACGTTACATTATGTGAGACTATCTTCCTTCTTTATTTATCATACTTTCATCCTCATTCATTCCTTTTAACAGTTAATTGACTTAAAAATTATAAGTTTCGTCATTAAATTAAATTCTCTTCACCATGCTCCCCTATACCTTGAATCTCTAGTGCATTAGAATTTATAATTTATAATGCTCTAGTTATGAGCCAAAATTAATTTTCTAAAATAACTTAAATAAGTATATATGGAGATAATAAAATATGTTTCCGCAAGTCGTCATTATAGATAAGAGAAGGATGGAGATTGACGAGTTTTTATATATAAGATCTCGCAAAGTCGCTGGCAAATCGTACTGGGACTGCAAAAAATTGCGTGACAAAATATGCATGACCAGAGCTATAACAAAAGTTATCGATGGTCTAGCATCCGTACTGAAAGATCCCGAGCAGTCGAAGCATACACATCTACCTTCGCGTGAAGAAGCAGAAGCCGAAAGAATAAAAAATGCTATTAAACATAGAGCGGGTGCATCAGGAAGAGTGTTATGCCATCTGCCAAAAAGGGAAAATTTGAAAAAAGCTGTGAGAAGAGAAATGAGAAAAAATGAACCAGCCAACCCTAATTTACACGACGAACTTGATGAGATACTACAAAATTTACAAGTTACCATAACTGGCGATAGATTGTTAATGTACGACTCTCGCGACACTGATGATTTAGATGCTGGCAGAGTTATTGTTTTCGCATCGCGGCGTAATTTCGAATTATTACGCTCGAGCCGCATGTACTTGGCACATACAATCAAAATCCAAATGATCCCGAATCTCCTTCTGTTGCTTTTATCTATGTTTAATGCTTACTCTCATCAAAAGAAACTGTCCAGTATAGCACTGCACTTCAAGCAATCGTGTCAGCTGCTGAAGACAGTGGAATAAGAAATCTTCAGCCACGAGAACTGATGAGCGATTTGGAAATGGCAATACTAAATGCTGTCAAAGAGAATTTTCCAGCCGCTCGTATAAATACTTGTTTTTACCACTTCTGTCAAGCCCTGTACAGGAAAATTCAAAAGCTGGATCTGCAAACGGCATATAATGACGCCGATAATACAGACGTTTCAGTCATATTTCACACACTTAGTTACAGCATTAGCACTAGTTCTTGTGGGTGATGTTGCAAGAATGTTCCGACTTTTAAAAGCAGCCGCTCCCGCGAACATGGCAGATTTCATGAAATATTTTGAAGAAAATTATGTAAGTGGTATTTCTGCTCAGTATATGTCTACTTTAACGGGCCACAGCAGAACCAATAATGCAAGTGAAGGATGGCACAACAGGTTTCGCTTAATTGTCGAAAAAGACCATCTTGACATATTTTCGGCAATTAAAGATTTCCAGAAAGAGCAAGGGGACACTGAAATACAAGTTACCGAACTATCTCTTGGTAGAAGAGTTAAAGCAGCACCAAAGAAGACATCGGTAAATGCTCAAAAAAGGTTGAAAAGGATCGTGGAGACGTACGAAGATTATGGATTGGCTCGTTACCGGGAATATTTAGATCGAATTTCATATAATATTGTTAAAACTTGAGAATATAGTGTAAATTGTAAAATTCTAAAATATTATACTAAAAAAATACACAAAAAAAGTATGCAATGTAATTTCGGGTAAAAGAAATTCGCGGAAATGGTCACTTTGTCAATTCGGGGAAAATGTTTTCGGGAAGAAGATTTTCGGGGAAATGTCCTTTCGGGGGATGGTATTCGGGGGAATGGTCGGGAACGGTTACTGCACCTTAGAGGGATAGCAGTTGCTTTTATTGAAGGAACGCAACGCTCCCTCTGCCAGAGAGACAGTAACTACTCAACAAAAAGTACAGTAGCTAACCTAAAATTGCGTAACAGTCGCCCTTCATTGTTGTGCAGCAGCAGTACTAGAGGTAGTGCAGCAACTGTACCAAATTTTTTTCTGTGTAGTAATTACATTATTTAATTCGACCGTTTTCTGAAAGTGGAATTTTGGGTTCTGTGTTTCACCGTAGCGTCTGAAACTTTCAGACCAACTCAATTTGGGATTCGGTTAGATAGATGTCCGCGGTTTTTGTAATATAATTGATGTATGTGACCGCTTATGGGACCGAGACATCCTTTGCGCATGCGAGACTTGGTTGAAGAGTAGAAAAATTAATCTCGTTATGTATAATTCTAAGTTCTATACAACTGGGGAAATCTCAATAATACCTAACTTTATCTTTCTCCGTGTTGAGTCGCACTATGACTGTTTCATACTGGGCTTAACTTATTCCCCCCCCCTGGAGAACCTTAATTCTGTTTTGCATAAAATTTCAGTTTACTTTCCAGATTTTCCAATTATTATAGGTGGGGATTTAAATTGCAGAGTGTCTGTATCACATTTTAGTGGAATGTTCGGCATGTGGACACGTACTTGAATTTAAGTTCCTAACAACCCTCGCGGAAATTCATTCGTCGGAAAAATGGATAGAGATATTGTTTTCCAACGATCTTCCTACAGTTAAAAAATTTGTTAATTTAATAGTAAAAATACTGTGCCAGCGTTTAAGCTCTTTAGAAAGCCCTTAATGATTTCTGCAAGTGCCTGACTTTTTATGCGATTTATGATGCTGAGTATCCTTACGAAACCACTTTTGTAAGTACCGAATGGTCATTAGACAAGTGTAAATAAATAAAAATAAATTCTTGCAAGTGCAAATTATTGAGTTACATTGCTAATTGTATCCCTGGGTGGTGTCTGCAAGCCACCCAGGTGACTAATCTTAAATTCGTCGGATTAAGGCCTTTAAATATTGACGTTAAACTTGGAATTACTATAAAATGCCGAGCAATATTTCGGATTTTGTATTCAATTACTCAAATCATTATCATTCAAATTAACAGAATGTGTGACGTAATGTTACTATTGTTTTGAATAAATCTATTTTTCTTTTAATATTCTAATTTCGGTGATTCGCAGTAATATACCCTTTCCCCGCCCTCTCAAGGTACTGTGCTAGTAGGGTTATGTAACTTTAACTTAAATTCAATTTAAAAATGTACTTTTGCTCATTTTAAGTACAATGAGCTGGCGCTGAAATAACTTTTAAAAAAATTAGTAAATCAAGTAATCAATCTCAATTTCAATTATAATCTAAATAATAGGTTACAACATGTAGAAAAGTGTTACATGTTGAAGAAATCATCCGAAAACACAAATTCGGGAATGCTCTTTTGAATAAAAGCGTAACTTCTAAAAACTATTTCTTAACGGATAAAGTAAGAGTTATTGTTGTCAGTATTTTGATTGATGCGTTGTTTAAGGGGCTATGCTAGTTTCTCGGACAAAAAAAAAACAAGATTTAAAAAGAATTGAAGATTTAAAAAAAAAACCTACACGTTTAATCTTTGTAAATTTTTTCAGTATATTGTACATGTCTTTAAGTATTTATCATAAAATTTTCGTCAAAAACTATTCATTGGAAGCGGAGATATAAGGCGAACCGAAAAGGTCCTTTAGAAAAAGTTGAAGTACGGGTGACGGTGTGGGCCATGTTAGAATGTTCGAAAAAAAAATTTTTTTTAGTAAACTACTTAAATGAATTTCTCTAGAGGTTGGACCTCTAGCTTTTGAAAATATTAAAAATGATAAAAATCGTAGTTTTGAAAAAAAATTTCCAATTTTGCTTAAAAAAACGCTCGTGTTTTATTTATAAAAGTTGTAATTTTTTATATAAGAAAAAGTTTGAGGTCCATCCTCTGTAGAAACATGAGGCATGCGATTTATATTAGGCGCTTAGAATTAAGTGATGAGAATGGTTGAAAGAAAACCAATGAGAAACCAATTTTATACATGTTAAATTACAATAGAGGGAATAAGTAATAGACGAGGGGAAAGAAGTTGCGAGAGTGGATCGGTCGTCGTTATACTATCTTAATTTACAGTGATTACACCTTTTAATTGTGACTGTCACGTTCGAGCAATTCTCTGTGAAGTCAAGAGGTAAAGATTTATATGAGCCGGTTTACACCGTCGAGTGTAAGTATAGTTACGCCGAAGCTTGATTTAATATTTTATTTGAATCATCGTCAGGACCATATTTCTTTGTGACTGCTTCTGTCAATATGAGTTCACAGATCTATGTTTGTGTTGCGATCTTCATATTCTTGTCTCCTGCGAATCCTCATACGTAAGTCGTTTACCATCAGTACTCTTTTATATTATATTTATTGTCCAGCGATAAATAATCAATTTAATTACGTATATGAGATGGTATTCTAATCCCTGATTATATTAGGAGAATAATTTCATATTAATTTCCGCTATTTGTTTATCATTAAGTCTTGCTTTTTACTATCTGTGAAATTTCCAATTTAGATTTAAATTCGCTATATCTTGTAACAATATCATTGGACATCTTGTTTTACATTCTTTTAGCATTAACAGCGAACAATTTCTTTGCATAATTTATACTGTACTTCTTGACTTAATTTCTAGATTCATATAATCGCTGATTATTTTCCAAAATTCATATTTGACCGTTAACTCGCCCATCGTTATCGCTCGCTCGTATTAATTTATATTATTGTTGTCACTCACTTGTTTTGATTTATTGGAGATTTCTCAATTGTCATATTGTGTACGCTGTTGTATTATTGTGTATTTATTTTCGAAGTATTGCTGATTGTCGCCGATACTGATATTATTAATTTCCTTGCCATTTTCAAGATTTTAATAAATTCTTATTATTTTTGATTATCTTGTACTCTCTCTCACTCGGCCCAATTTCTTTTTATTTACGATTTGAATAAACTTGACTTACTATAATTCAATACTTATTAAGGATTTAACTTATTATTTTATCTATTTTTTATTTGGTTTTTCTTAGTATTGGCATAATATCATAAGTAGTATAACAGTGCCGGTTCTGGGTCCACCTTTGTGTTAGTGCATGTTCGTGTGAGCTAGCGTTGGTTTTCGTGTATCTGTGTGAATGTGAGTGGAAGGGGTAAGAATGTGGATGACGTCATAGTTATGATGAGTCACATCCAGTGATAAGAATTTTTAACATAAACAAAGGGTGTTTCAATTACAGAAAAACAAAGGTATCGGGTTACATAGGAATTCCTGAGAGATGACGTCATATGTTTTTTACTTTTTTTAACATAAACAAAAAGGGGTGTCAAAATTACAGAAAAAAAAAGTATCGGGTTACATAGGAATTCCTGAGAAATGGTGTCATATTACATATTTCTATGCAAGTCCAAACCTGTTTTAACCCCACTCCTGAGAAATTTAGCGTAAACAATCATAGAATTCTGAGAAATGACGTCATATTGCGCAATTTCATGCAATTTAGATCATGTTTCACCTCCCCTTTGAAACATAAACATTGGTGTTATATTATACGGTAGCCATAACAATAAGATAAGAAATTCTAAGAAATTAGATAAAAAGTCCTATATAAACCGCAGCAGCACATCCTTTAATTTTTCAGTTCAACAGCAAATACCAAGCAGTAAGTTGCATAAAGATTTAAAGAAGCGAACTGAATTATTTTCAAGTGAAATTAAAGAGTTAAAAAAGTTAGTTGAAGTTTATTCTAATATTCGTTGTATATCGAAATATTTAGAGAACTGAACAAGCTGGGATGTGAGCGAGACTTTCTACCTATCATGAAGTTAAAGGATTTGGAGATCAACAAAATCCAGCAGATTACGGATGTCAGAAAAATATAAACAAAATTTGGCGAGAAAGTCGTTGTAGACGTGGAAAATACTTGTACCGTATTTCTCCCGTTGAGAATGCAGACATTCTTTGCTGAAGACCTGAAACAACTTGAGGACTTACAAAAATCGTGCGTTTCAAAGCAGTTGTTTATAAAGTGGAAACGTGCAACGATATTCATTTTTCAAACAGTGCTGAAGCTTGAACTTAAAGGTTCAAGATGTCATATTTATCACATAACCAGTTAATTTTTTCGCAAACATTTAATTTAAATGCAACTTTTTCAAAGCAAGTGGTAGTTGGTGTTGAGTTAGGATGTGATGGAAGTTTAACTCCAATGGTGAATCTCATAAGCAGCGATCCTCGGACTTGTATTTCTCTAAAGTCTGATGAGTGGATGGAATTTCAGACTACTTTCAAAATGATGGCATTATACTTCAGTGAACAGTTTTTGCAGCTAAAAAAGGAAAGAAGAATTGACTTTAGGAATTTTCGAATACATTTTCTTATATCAAATAATGATTATTTGATAAGCCTGGAACGATTAAATGAAGTTTTGGTTAAATCTCATTTTCCATTCACAATGAGGAAGACTGCATTCACCATTCTCAACGAAGTTCTCCTTTGTATAAATCAACACTTAAATTGTTTAGTGCATCTGCCGATAAAAAGTGCTAAAGACATTATTATCCAAAATATTGTGAAAGTGGTTTCTACTTCAGTACAATCACCAAATATCCATTCTGTTGCTTTGTATGTAAAAGCAAATTATGAATGTTTATTAAAAAATATTTTGAAGAAGAAACATTTAATTTTCAAATAGGTAAATCCTAATAAACTTTTTTTTTAGAATAAAATACGTTTCACTTGAAGAAAATATCTACAGAAATTGTACATTGCATTGTACATTAAAATTACGTGTATCTATATATATATATATATATATATATATATTGAATGAATTTTTGAATGCTGTAAAAATATTATATAATATATGGAAGAAAATATTTTCAATAAGAATATGAAATTATAAATAATAACCTCTTGTCTTTATTTTAATAATAAGAATAACACAAAATATGATAAGATGAAACATTTTTATTGAAATATAACTTAGTCTAAATACATTTGAAATATCTTATAAATCAGATTTACTTATCCAGCTATTATGAGAATCATCAAAACCTAGCCATTTTACAAATATTTTATCTTTACTCCTTTTCACGATTTTTTCAACAAGATAGATATCTGGATTTTTTACTTTAATAACTCTTGTTCGTAAAAACCATCCATAATGGGCTGATCTTGAGAATCTTTAAGCATATACGTGATAGGCACTGAATTTTTGATGTCTCTTATTGTAAATATTTCAGTAGTCCAGTACGGTGTATAGCCTTTCTTGAAAACATGTTTAAATTTACTTATTCGAACTTTTTCATTAATCTTAAACTTTGAGTCTAGATTAACATTTTCAACCTGAAACTTCTTGTATACATTTAACTATAATTCCTTCTCATGCTTAACTGTCACATCTTTAGGTTTCATTCCTATAGTTCGATGCTTATCATTATTGTAAGAGGACACCAAATTAGATAAAATATTTAACCATTTATAATTTCCTTGCATACTGAATTGCTTCCACATTTTGTTCTTTAAAGTTCTGTTAAATCGCTCGCAGATAGATGCCTTTAAATTACTATATGTAGAGTATAAATTAATATTATATTCTTTCATAAGATCTTGAAAAGTAGAGTTATAAAATTCTTTTCCTCTATCCATTTGTAAGTGTTTAGGTACATGTTTTCCCATGAGGACAGACTTCATTGCAGCAGTAACGTCTTCAGCTCTCTTCGATTTCACCGAAACTGCCCAGGCGAATTTTGAAAATACATCAATAATTGTTAATATATATCGGTACCCTTTATTTTCTCGTTCATAGGGTTGCATTTCCACAAGATCAGCTTGCCAACTTTCATCTATTCTTCGAATATCAACGTGTCTGTGACGGTAATTCTTGCGTGCCATTTTATGGAGCTCCTCCACTAAAGCCTGCTTTTTCTCCTGCATTTCGTTCAAGTGCACTCAGTCTGGCGTCCAAATTGGAAATGACCTCAGCATTCTTGAATGCCAATGCTTGTTCTGTATTGGAATCAATGCTCAATAGTTTCAAATTTTTTAACACATATTCATCCAAAACGTCAATCTTCATATTATTATTGAGCATTTCGGTGCGCAAAGAATCTATTACTTCTTAGACAGCATTGGTTTCATGCAGTATTATACGTTGCATAAAATCCAAGTTGATTGCATCACTTTTATCTTCAGCTGCAGCAACAGCTTTCAAATGATGTCCGAATACGTCGACACTCATTGTAGAAGTGACAAAAATTTTGAGAAACATTCGGTTAATAAATAATACTATCCTCACGCAATTCTTCGACGATTGATATAATTTCATTGTTATGACTTCGATTTCCAGCTGCTTGAGAAGCCATAAGTAATCGAAGTTGATCTATCAACTCATTGGGATCGTCCCAGTAAATGTAGTCTGTATGATTTCTTTTGTTCTTCTCATTAACCATATAATGTGGAATTACACCGCCTCCTGATGAGGTGTTTTTCTTATTTTTTCGCATTGGCGTAGACTTAGGAGAAGATGCAGCTGTTACATTTTCAATAAATTTTCTAAATTTAAAAGTTCTATTTTGACGTACAGCTCCATCACTACTATAATGCTTTCGATGTGCATTGGTTACATTGGTAATTTTCTTATAATTTTCAAAATCATCCTCACTCACATAGATTTCTTTATGTACTTTTTTGAAAATGAGTTCAAGTAAACCTACAGTTTTAGGTATATTTAAAGTTCCTACATTGATATAGTTCTCATCAAAACTTATTGCTCTTATATTATCCTGTTTCTCGCAAGCCACGTCATCGAATACAAATATCGAATTAGATCGTGCCTCATTCGGTGTGATAACTTCTTCATACTCATTAAATGGAAAATAATCAACGCCATCTACAGATTGCAGAACCTTTTCTAGGAACTTATATTTTGGCTGATTTAAAGACTTTGAGTAGACATACACATTCTCAAATATTAAGCCATTCGGGTGTGTTATTAGAGCGAGAAGAGCATTCGTTTTTCCATAATTAGATGGTCCGCAAAATACTGCTCGCACACTGTCTGGCAGTAAATTTCAATGCCGTTTTTTTCTTTTGTCATGCTGTGCAAGTACATCAAAATTTACAATAGGCAATTTTATCAACTGAGTTTTATACTCTATGATGTTCGCGCTACGACTGATGAGAAAAACTATAAATAACACCTATATAAGGATTAACACTTTAGTTGAAAGTCTGATGTCATACTGAAATGATCGTGCACGTAGACAAAAAGAATAGAGTCAGTCGTCAGCGAACCTTGAAAAGGGCAACACGCGGTGAAAGCTTACTTAACAAAGTCATCAATAGTCTTTCATTAGAATTGGTTATCAATACTGTGGACCAGGCACAAAATTAGCAAAACGCCTTGCACGAGGTGATGCAGGAGTGAATCCGCTGGATGCAGCTTGCAAGTAGCACGATATCGACTATTCAGAGAATAGAGAAAACATTGAAGCAAGGAACGTCGCAGACAAGTTGCTAGCCGAGAGCTTATAGTCGTGTGTTATCGAAAGACGCTAGCATAACCGAGAGAACTGCTGCCCTAGCTGTGGCGAGTGCAATGAAAGTAAAATCGAAATTAGGTATGGGGCTAAAGCATCAGCAGAAAAGAAAGAAAAAATCTATTTTTTCATTAAATAAAATTATTCGAGCAGCGAAGAAATCTATGGTCTCCAACCAAGATGCGCACAAAGTGATTAATTCAGCTCTAAAAGGTGCGCGTGAAGCTGTAAGAAAGGCCGTGGGAAGGGGAAATGTTAAGAAACCGCGCATAGTAACAGTGCCATCGAAAATTGGCGGTTTTCTTCCCTTTTTAATACCCATTTTTGCAGGCCTTAGTGCCACAGGAGCGTTGGCTGGTGGGGCTGCAGGCATAACAAAGGCTATTAATGATGCAAGCGTTGTTAAACGTGAGCTTGAAGAAAGTAAGCGTCATAATAAAACTATTGAAGCAATAGCTTTGGGTAAAGATTTATATCTTAAACCATATAAGCAAGGTTTAGGTCTCTCTTAAAAGAACAAGATGAGAGTAAAAAAGAAATGATTGAAAAAGAAGCGGCAGCAATCAAAAAACTAATTTTGAAGCTACCACGTAGAGCTTTAACCGATTTTGATTTATCCAAATACGCAAAATTCATGAAAATCTCACATTTTCGCGGAGTTTTTATGCGAAATGACCTGCCAGCAGGCGGTCCTCATAAATGTGAATCGGTTATTGTTAATCTCGATAATAAAGACGGTCCAGGTACAAACTGGGTTTTTGATAGCTTCGGAAATCTTCGACCGCCACCGGATCTTATGAATTATCTCGGTGTTGGTAGCGTAAAATACAATCATGAAATATATCAAAATTATAATACTTTTGTGTGTGGACACTTGTGCCTTAAATTTCTCTGTAATCAGCTGAAATCACGAAGCATGTATAATCTATATAAAGGATAGATTTCATAATTTTGAATCAGTCAATTCTAGAGCACAATGCGTGATACATCGTTTACTGTGACTTTATCGGGAAATTCATCCATACTAGAAACACAATATTTTTCTCCAATTGAACTCTTACCAAATCACAATTACACTCTCGGTCTTGTGGAATTTCTAACCTTCAATTCGATTCCAAACATAGACGCTGGTAAAAATTCCATTTACGTTGGTGAGGACGAAATTATTATACCGATACGCTCTTATGAGATTAAGGATATAAGTAAATATTTAGAGAATGTTTTATTGAAAAAGGGTATAATATTAGCTTAAACCGAACAATAATACATTGTGCAGTGAAATATATTGTAATTGATACATAAATTTTATACCAACAAATTCCATTAGTAATCTATTGGGCTTCCGTCAACGTATATTGAAAGCCAATGAGATTCACGTATCTGATCAACCAGTTTCCATAATAAATTTAAACTCCTTGCGAATCGAGTGTAATATTACCACAGGAGCGTACATTAATAATTATAGGGTGCATACTATTCACGAATTTTTCCCAGCTGTTCCATCTGGATATAAGATAATAGAAATACCGTCACACGTCATTTATCTTCCGGTCGTCGTCAAATCTGTAAATTATATTCAATTACGAGTAGTTGATCAAGACGGAAATTTGGTTAATTTTCGCGGAGAAGTCATAACAATAAGACTACACATTAAATCAACGAGGTGAAGAGCGAGAGAGAGAGAGAGAGAGATGAGAATTGTTTATAATAGGAGAATTGGTAAAGGTTAAAGTAGTAGTGCAACATGTCAAACACAGGTCAATCACAAACGCGCTCTCAAAGCGATAACACGTCAAAACGTTGTATTCCTACGAAGTCTAGGTCTCAAGCTAAAAAAACCACGCATCAGCCAAAAGAGAGCGGCAGAACGAGACGTAAGAGGTTCGCTAGAATAAAAGTATTTTGCACTTGTGTTTGTGTATTTGTATTTCGCAGCATTGTTCTGTGCCATGCAAGAGGAAATTTTAAATATTGAGATACCTATTGTCTTTTACGAATCTATTGCACATATTGAGGTACATGCTCACCAGCTATATGCCTCATCATCCTTCAATAATATGGATGAAATTCGAATTGCTGTGCAACATCAAGATCTCTGTTTACTTTCTAGTAAAAGTTCGCTTCATGTGAATGGAAAATTAGTGCAGTTAGATGGAACTCCAGTGGCTAGAACGGCTCTAGTTAGCAACGCCGTTTGCCACTTGTTTGAAGAAGCACAATACGAAATAAATGTAACAGAAATTGATCGTGTAAAAAATCTTGGCCTGACGAGCCTCATGAAAAATTATATCTCTTTAACTCCTGGACAAAGCAGAATGATGGAGAACGCAGGCTGGCTTGAAGTTGCTCCTGCTGAAGATGTAACCTTAACAGATGCAACTGCTTTACTCGATATTATTATACCACTTACAATGATATTTGGTTTTTCTGAGGATTATCATAAAATAATTGTGAATGCTAAGCATGAATTAATTTTAGTAAGATCGAAGAGCGATGTAAGTGCAATTTTATAAACAGCTCCGATTGATGCGTACAGAATTTCAATCATTAGAGTAGAATGGTTGCTACCATACGTGAAATTGTCAGGTCAACGAAAAATTCAGCTACTTAAATACATTGAAAGAGATCCTAAAATTTTCATGAGTTTTCGCACATGGGAACTGTATGAATTTCCTCTTCTGCCGGCAACTCCTAAACACATTTGGACGGTAAAAACTTCAACTCAATTGGAAAAACCTAGGTATATCATACTTGGATTTCAGACAAACAGAAAGAATAATGCAAACCGAAATGCGAGTCATTTTGATCATTATAATATTAGTGATGTAAAACTATTTTTAAATTCTCAATCATATCCATACAGCAATCTGAATCTTAATATTGAAAGGAATCAGTATGCTCTACTCTACGAGATGTATGCAAATTTCCGAACTGTTTAGTATGGAAAAAAGGCACAACCATTGCTCACGAAGAGTGAATTTCTAAATAATGCTCCATTCACAGTCATTGATTGCTCAAAACAGAATGAATCTCTGAAATTTGGACCCGTTGATATTCGACTTGAGTTCGAAGCTAGAGTAAACTTTCCAGCGCAAACTTCTGCGTATTGTTTAATTTTGCATGATCGTATAGTTCAGTATACACCAATCAGTGGAGAGGTGAAAAAAATAGTATAAAAGCACTGTAATTGTCTTTATAGAAGTCAGTTTCACTCAGAATGGAATACATAGTGGACGTTCAAGGATTTAAAATATCATGTGAAGAATTTATAGTAAAGAATTATCAGTATTTCCCAGGAATGTACCATCTGTGTTGAAACCATTCATTTTTAAATTTCAATCTCCTTTCTCATGGAGTAGTTTATCTGTGAAATATAAAAAAACCAATGCTTGGTTAACGCGCAACTTTCATGGTATTGAATGGGATTCTGGTGATATGCCTTATGATTTAGCATACATAATATTGATCTCTATTGTGACAGATAATAGCAATATTTATGTAAAAGGATTAGGGAAGAAAGAATGGTTAAAAAATATGTTGTCAAAATCAGTGAAAATTGTTGATATGCATGATTTAGGATGTCCTTCAATATATGTATTGCGTCAGATGTCCAGCAGTGTTAAATGTATACATCATACAGCTGTAAAGTGCGCTTCAAAATGTTATATTGTTAGAAGATTGGCTATCTAAATATCTCGTCAACGATAAGAAAATAGGATAGTGTAATGTAAAAGAAAAAAGATGTAATTTTCATTAACAGATTTTTCAATAAAAATACAATTATTAAGAATAAAAATGCTGTTTCTCAATTAATTTTATCCTTTCCTTTTTAATCTTAAGTGAATATTATAAGTTATTTTTAAAATTAAAGTCTTTATTTAAAGCCTCATACACAATATCGTGTTACGATTCTTGACCTAGCGCAAGCAGCTCGTACTCGATTCATTCACACCTTCTTATCTCTCCATTAGAGGAGGAAGAAGAGGAAGAAGAAGAAGAGGGGAAAGTGATATATATTTAAAAAATGCTTTTAATTCTTGAATTGTAAATCTCAAAATATCTTTAAAATAATATTTCAGTTATTATTTTTATTATTAGTATTATCTAAAAAGTTTAAAACTATTTTTTCTTCATCATATAATTCTAATAAAATTGAAATAAATAATTTAAACATCTTATCACGTAATATCTTATTACGATACCTGACCTATCGCAAGCAGCTGGCACTCGATGAGAGGCTCATTTTATTATTTTATTAATTATTTTTTTCTTAAAATTAGATCCTTAAATTGGGAAGGTGATTTTTCTAGTCAGTAAAAACATTTTATTTTCATAAATAATTAAGTTTTTTTATTTTTAATACTAGAACTGATTAATGCGGAGTAACAGTGTTGCCACATGATCACTGTCTAATAAATTGAATGTTTTTTTTTTTATAAATTAATCTAAGGTGATGACATCGAGAACAATGATCACCTCATTCTCGCTGTCATAATTTACTATTTCACTTTCACCACTTTCACTCATTGGCACTTGCTCCTCCTCCTCCCTAAAAAAGAATTCTCTGAGCCTATCACTAGGAGCTCTCCTTGTTTTTCCGGCTGTGGCTCTGACAGCTCCCCTTGTTACTCCGGCCAAAAAGGATCCTCAGAGCCTATCAACAGCAGCTCTCCTTGTTTTTCTGGCTGCGGCTCTGACAGCTCCCCTTGTTGCTCTGGCTGCTCCTCGGGCATTTGGTTATCGAAGTTGAACTCCTTGCCTATTACTCGGAACCAGTGGGTTGCACCAAGTTTGTTGGGTGCTGTCAGCAGGCCGCGTCCAGATAAGTATACATCCCAATTTAGATGTTCGTTTGTTATTTGGCAGATTTCCTCGATCTGTGCCAGTGTAGGCACCCCACTTATGGCCCATTCTTGTGGGACAGTAATTAGTTCATTTAGGTAAGCGTATGCCTTTCTTTGAATCTGTAATTAAAGAGAAAAAACATTTTTTTTCATTAAAATGGTTCAATTTTGCTTTCATTTTGAAAAAATATATCTACAAATATTTTTTAAAAAAATTTACTTACCACTTATATTTTGAGTGAGGTGAAGAGAAGACTGGATTGATGTTTCTTCGTATTGCTGGTAGACAGGAAAAAGATGTTCTTACGAGTTGAAAACTTTTCTGAATGAACCTCCCTGGCTTAGAGGACCTGCTTATAAGGCGTATTTTTTTTATAAAACAATTGAGATAAGACGTTTCCTATGCATATCACATGGTGACGCACTCAAAGGTTCTAGAATATGATGTGCATAATATTAAGGAATTTGTCTTTATTATGAATCTCCATTCAATGAGTCCTTCTTATCGCCCTTCTGAAGTTACTGCTGGTATATCTTTTTTTTTTATTAAACATTGCAGATAGAAGTTTTCCCATGCACTCAGAGGATATGACGTGCATTATATCAAGATATTCGTCTCATTTTTTAGATTAGAAAATTTACTTGCTATGATACCCCCAAGGTAAGGTATCAGTTGCACGAGGAATCAGTACCCTCTTATCGTCCTGCCAAGTGAGTACTATTTTATTCTGTCTGATAGTATAGACCTCATGCTTTTTGCTTTGAATTGAGTGTTGAGGTTTCCTCATTTTTTGATATGATAGGAGACACTTTTTGTAATCATTAAATGTGATTGTATTTAATGTAGCATATCTAACTCCTTTTGCCTTACTTTTTTCCCTTTCTTGCCCTAAAACTTTAAAGGTGTACAATTTTGATCTTAGCCCAATAAATTCCGTCATGATTTTGCCATTATTCTCGTCTTTCGTCAAACCTAGAACTTTATTGTTTAATGGAGGAATACCATATATATTATTCGGTGCATAGTCGGCTGTATCAAATCTCTCTGAATCTCGTTTAATATACTGGAATACGTCAGGTGTAAAAATATGATATATCAGGCTGTCAGTGTCAGTGTAAAGTAATTTTGATTGATTTCAAAAATTTTTCTTGATGTAATTAAAATGAAAATCCATAAATATATATTTTTGATACATCAAAAACGGTGAATCCTATGAAAATTGGTTTGTTGAAATTCACTTTCAATTTGTCCATCTCAATTATTACCATATTTCCCTCAAATATGGTACAACTATTAAAGTTAGGCTTTGCAATTAAGGCTTTTGCCTTATACCTCCCCTCCCACTTTGTTACCAGTTTCACATCTTTATGATTTCGCACATTTTCCATTGTCTTTCCAAACACAGAATTATTCATTAATTTGTACTGCTTCGACCATGGCTTTTGATTAAATTGCAACACTCTATGAATTTTAGATACTGTCATACCTAAACTCAAATAGTGCTTCAAATTACGATAGTGTACCACGTAACGTGTTTTTGCAAATAAATTCGTTATTAATTTGGGAATTTTACACTCTGGAAGAGGAGGTAAAAAGTGCTCTGGACATAAGGGAAAGTCTTTATGCAATTCGTGTAATTCCTCTGGATATTCTAAATCAACTTCAAGTATATATCCAACTGATGAATCGTCAGAAATGATATTAACACTGAAGTTGCTTTGAAGATTTTCTACCTATGAAAAATTATTGAATGGCAAATATTCACTCATAGCTGTACCATATTGATTATTAAGATCGAAATACATGAGATAAGACTCGGGTATATTTTCATCAAAATCCAACCCCATATATCTATTATTTGCTTTACCATAACGATTACAGCACTGAGATACACCACCCCGACTACCTTTCTCAATAAATAGCACCATTTCAATGTTCGTTAGCAAGTCCAGTTTAATCTCAGTAATTTTAAGCATAGCATCAAAAGCAAGTCCAGGTGCTGTATAATAATGCAAGGGATCTAATTTGTAGGTGGAGTGGCAATTGAGTCGAAAATTTTCGAAAATATCAGCCAAGAGACAAACATCTGTTTTCAAGTATAAATCAGAGTATTCGCCTAAAGTCTGTATGTCAAAATCTATTTTAAAATTATCAATGTATCAATAAGGGAAGACACCTTTTCTTGTTAATAAATTAAATTCATTTAAATTTCTACTATTTTTAAGTGTAATTTTCTTGTTTTCGTCTTGCAAATAGGATGCTAATTTTTCGATACTGCTTGGAATGAAACGAATCGAGAAAGCGAAGTTTCACATTTGTTCCGTCTACATTCTTGGCAAAAGATATATAATTTTCTTAATTAACAGGAAGCAATGTAATTTGCCCTTCGAATTGCGTAGCTAGAGCTTTTATGAAAAAGTGAAAATCATAGCCAGATAAATTGTGAAAAATTATTGGAATCACATGAGGATTTTGATAATTTATATTACACCCCTGATGAGCAGCACCGCGATATTTCCCAGTAAAATGAGAGTGATCTCGATGAACAATATCAGCAGCACCTAATACTTTCTCACATATGCGAATCATTAAAATCACACTTTAAATAAAAGGCAATACTGTGAGCGACATGCTTTTGATACGTTACTGTGTTAGGTGCAAGAATGTCTTCCGCATCTGATTGTGCTTCTGCAATAGGTTTTAAAACAGACTCGGCAGTACTATTTTGCATTTATTAATACTTTCACAGTCTGATCTGTGATTTCAAAAAGATTTCTCAGTACTAAAATGACACAAGCATCTGTCACATAGAAAAAGTTTATGCTCATTACGTGTCATTTGTGTATTCACTAAACGAGAAAGATTTTTAATAAAAGCAAAATGATGCACTGGGTTGCTTTCATCACGAACATTACTTTCAATTTCAGAGTTTTCAACCATAAGAAGATGTATTTGACTTATTTGCACGACTCAAATATATAGGTCCTTTAAATAATATAAATATATCCTCCTTTTTTTTTATTAATATGATCTATACCATAAATATTGATATTCAAACCGTTCATTTCTTCAAATTTTTGAATATCTTCTAATTTAATTGGATAGTTTATACCTTCATATTTTAATATTCTTTCATAATGTGGATAAGAACTTTTTTTTTCAACTTTAGATTTTGCAAGACGAAGAGCGGCCATTACAAACCAGAGAAAACAGTATGGGTCATTGTTTTGAACATTTATAACAGCATGTTTTTTTTTTATGTATTTAGACAACTCAATAAAAGTTGAGAATCCCGTTTGCAATGGAGTATAAATATTTATATTTACATACAAATTTATTATTTTAATCAATGACCAATCTGACTTACTTCTCTTGAACTCTTCAACCTGAACTAAAATATCCTCTTTGACATAGTCTTGAAACCAATCGTCTAGATTTGTTGATTGGAGAATAATTTGATTTTTGGTGGCAAGGAATTTATTAGCCGTAATTATTTCACCAGCTTCTAAGGCTTGGAATTTACCACAGAAAATCACGTTAACTTTTGAATTTCCCTCTTTTTTCAAGGCATTCTTTAAGCAGTTATAATCATTGACTTCGTATCGTCAAGAAATTGTTTTAAATCAATGTGCTTCAAATTGACTATACAACCAGACCTTATTCTACTATTAAACGCCGTCTGTAAATCATCCCAATTAATTCTATCTGATTTCCTATTCGTGCTACCTCTACCTTTTTTCTGTAAATTTCTAATGTTTCTATTTATTGCATTTAGAATTCCAATTTTTGTTAATATATTCATTTTTTCACCGACGGATGCATTTGTTCTTTGTTTTAATATTTTATTCAACAATCTGGAATTACGTTTTCCAATCGTAATCCACTCGTGTATTAAGGCCATTGATGAGCCTTCATCGAGATATTCCAAACCAGTTTCCATTAAATGAATTAGTTTTTTACAAAATTTTGAGTGTATTTTATCTTTCCTATTCATCCTGTTGAGATTAGAGAAGTCTATCTTGTTGATGTTGATTTTTCGACTCTATAGTCTATGTTCACACTTTAAAAAAAATCACTATTCAAAACTTCTTGAATAGCAACACTTGAATACTAATATTCGTATGGTGGCGAAGTAACTGTTGCACTGGAAAGTTAAGGAATGTGTTGCGGTTTATATAGGACTCTTTATCTAATTTCTTAGAATTTCTTATCTTATTGTTATGGCTACCGTATAATATAACACCAATGTTTATGTTTCAAAGGGGAGGTGATACATGATCTAAATTGCATGAAATTGCACAATATGAGGTCATTTCTCAGAATTCTATGTATCATTTCTCGGGGAGTGGGGGAGATTAACCTTGAAAATATGTACTATGACGTCATTTCTCAGAATTCCTATGTAACCCGATACTTTTGTTTTTCTTTAATTGAAACACCCTTTGTTTATGTTAAAAATTCTTATCACCGGAAGTGAGTCATCATAACTATGACGTCATCCACATTCTTACCCCCTCCATTCACATTCACACAGACACACTAACACCAACGCTAGCTCACACGGACATGCACTAACACGAAGGTGGACCCAGAACCGGCAGTTATACTACTATTATAGTTGATGATTAATTCCAAACTATTTGTAAATATCTAAGCACTAATTTGAAAACATAATCTTGTCGAAGAACACATATGCATATTCGGCGCGTTGGAGATGCTTACGTTGATTTGCGTTTGTCGATCTGTTCTTGATATTTATGACCAAAATAACGATTAATCCAACAATTCTACATATATTTATTATAAAAATTTGCACTTTTTAGAAAATCAATTTTTCAAAAATGTTCTACTACTCTATTGAAAAAGTTCTCTAGGAAATCCTCATCCCAAAATAATATTAAATTTTGATATTACTCGAACTTTTCAGAAGACCCAGCAGCCGTCGAGGTAAATATTCAATTTCTGGTGAAGAATCAAGCACCCTGGAATTTGGTAGAGCAACACAGGGAAATAACTGCGGCACGACGAAGAAGAGATATCCTACATTACACAGAACAAAGTGTATCAAGAGTTTTTGAAGATTGGAAGATCTTAAAACAACCGAGGGGATACAAATTGCTTCTAAATGATTCTCCAAAAATAGGATTGACAGCACTAGATAATGGTTTTAATAACTGGTCTCTGGTTTTTAATTTTATCAAAACTAACAAATCGCTCCGAGATAAAGATGAAACAGGTCATGACCTTTTGAGCTTGTTGGAACAAGAATTAAATGACAATATGTAACATATCACAAATTTAACAATATACACGATATATAGTAAAAGACTGAAGAAAATAAATCTTCAATCCTTTTTCTGTTACAGATAGCAAAGTGTCTATCCAACTGATGCTGTTGCTCTCACTTTGTTCCACCGAGAACAACCTTGAAAGTGAAAAAAAAAACTTGGAAGATATCAACTGGTGATGGCAAGAATAGCATAATAGTACATGCGGAGATAATTTATTTTTAAATATTCATTCCGTAATGACCGCGAATTTACTTTGTGACCAATATGAATTTTAATGTTCTTGTCTTAAATTTGTGAATAAATAATAATTACGAGTATCTTACACTATTTCAGACATCAGCAGAAATCAAAGGCCTGCAATAAACAAGGCGAAACTTTATGTTTGAACTCCAATTACAATTACAGCCCTATATCATCGTCGTTGAGAAATATCTTTCAACAATTACTGAGTCCTATGCTGCTATCCACAAAGTCTTATACAGCGTCGAATCAAAGCAAGAAACTTTAGACGTTTGCTACAAATCTTTCCACGTTCTCCACGCGCGATATTCAGTAGAAA
Organism: Synergus japonicus; assembly: GCA_900474275.1. NCBI lineage: Eukaryota > Metazoa > Arthropoda > Insecta > Hymenoptera > Cynipidae > Synergus > Synergus japonicus. Next base: position 56,666 of record UCOH01009908.1, read on the forward strand.
GTCATCACATCTGAATGATTATACAAAAGGTTTGTACGAGTGCGAAAATGCTTGGGACACCCCAGTGTCTTATCTAGAACATTGGATCAACCGATATTTAGTACATGCTAAACAGAATTGCGATGCGCACGATTAAACTTCCAATTCTTTTTATTTAAGGCTCATGTGGTGGGTAATCTAACCAACAGAACTCACCTCAAAACGTGGATTCCGATTGCTGGTGCACCGTCGAAAAAAAAAATAGAAAAATTGACGTCGGGGGTCAATTTTTTTCCCCACAGGAAGCACATATCCCTATTTGAGGAGGAAAGTCCCTCCGAAACTTCAACACTCGCGATAAATATTTAAAAAACACTAAAAAGCCGAACTTTAAACTTTCCGGAAAAAAGTAAACACAAACATTACAATCAGCGCCATCTGCTGTCGCGATCGATCACTGAATTGATTTAAATGAACTTCTGGCGCCATATTCAAAATACAAAAAGCATTCAAACATAGGTAGAAGTAATAATACTTACGTGATTAATAATAAATTATTTAAAAAACATAAATAAAAATTATCTCAAAAAACATAAAAAAAACAAAACACCGGAAGAACAATAAGTCCAATGAGAAATAATGATTGATAAAATAGATTAAAAAAATTTTTTTAATTTACGTACAGGTAAAAAAGATTTGGTAAAGATAATCCAAATGAATAATTAGCAAAAAAAAAACTAATAACACAAAATACAAAGTTATTGTGTTGAAGACTTTTGCAGATGAACCTTTGTCAATATAATTTACCCCTAACACTCTATCAAAATCACCCACGCATTAGAAATAATTTTTTGAAAGTTGCAAAGACTCTGTAAATATATATCTATCTCATATTTTGAAAAAATACCATAATTCAAATAAATAGAATTCATTAAAAATCATTTCTTATAATATGCAAAGAATGTGAATAATTTTCGTGATTTCTTGTTTATGTACATGCTCATTTTTCTAAAATATTGAACTTAGTACCTGTCTGAAGTTTTTTAGACTACAGGCTATAAATTCTTATCAAAACATACCCATAAACACATCCAAGCAGTAACAATCATTTATTATATGAAATATAGACTCTGGGAATATTCTACAATCTTCTCCTGTAGGAAAATGTTCATTTTTCGAAAAAACTGAACTCTATGCCCGGAAGGTTTTTTTTGTGGAGTTCAGCATATGAGTTCTTATTACAACACCTCCATAAACACTACCAGGCAGTACCAATCATTTATGAAAAGAAATAAAGACTCTGTGAATTTTCTCCGACATTCTTCTTTAGGAAAATGTTCATTTTTCGAAAAAATTGACCTCTTTTAG
>UCOH01009910.1:0-14427 GCA_900474275.1 Synergus japonicus
TATATATATATATATATATATATATATATGTGGATGCATTAGGGTGGACCAATAAGACTTCGTTCTTTTATGACACCCTCACAAATGGCTTCTTTGACGTCAATGATATGACCCCTGATTTTTAAATGAACTTTAAAAACATTTTTAGGGGTCCTTGCCAATTTCGGATCCAATTCATATTATCGAATCAATTTCTATCGAAGAAGAAATTTTTCTATTTGAGTTAATCCGATGCTCATGCGAACTATTTTTTTTTTCAACTTGAATGTATCACTTTCAATTTGAGCTATAAATTCTTATAATCCAAATTAATACGAACTTTTCAATCTGAATATGTATATCCGAGGGCCGAGGATAATTTGAACATTCCTAGCTTACGGTGGTCCTTATTTTTTCGATGACCAAAAAAAATGATCTCCACCAAATTTCAGCGAAATCGGTTAATATTAACATGTGCCTCAAAGTACTCAAAGTTTCTTATGGAATTAACATGGGGAAAAGTACGAAAAAAAAAGTTTTCGTATAGATGTGTTTGTTTAACATGGTCTAGAGATGACAATTGCACAGAGCCAAAGGATTCCGATGAGATATAAAAAAAATACCTGCATTTGAAGTTGGACGGTACTTTTCCCCATGTTAATTGCATAAGATACTTTGAGTGCTTTGAGGCACATGTTAATATTAACCGATTTCGCTAAAATTTGGTGAAGATAATTTTTTTGGTCATTATAACAAAATAGGGGGGTGAGACCACACGGAGAAAAATGGATAGTCAAATTTGGAGTGTCAAAATTTAGATAGTCAGATTGACCATCTAGATAGTACCAACTACTACTATCCATAATTTTTTCCTAATAGTCAGACTGACAACAATTTTATAATCTGTTTGAATATTTCAAAGTGTCAGGTTTACACTCTGAAATATTAAGAATCTGCGCGCGGCTACATGGGTCACCCCGCGGGTCACCTTTGGTCACTTTTATGGGTCACCACTTAGCCCGCCATTGGGAGTTTCTCAAAAGTGGTGAGAATTTGGTTGGTTGATATATAAGGGCCATTTCGACCGATATACTTAGCGTCTTATCGTGCGATATTCTGCATTAAGGAATTGCGTTGTATGTAGTAGTGTTAAATTAGGTTATAGAATTAGGGTTTTATGCGTTAGATAAGTTAGAGACACGTTGCCCGTCTATGTCTGTCCTATAGTTGACACTCCAGTATAGTCAATTTACACTCCAGATAGTAGTCAACCTGACTATCCATTTTTCTTCGTGCAAGAGGAATCGAAAATCGAAAAAATAAGGACCACCCTATCCTAGCTAAAGCTTCGGATTGACATTTATTGCGAATCAATCCGAATCTTTCCGGAATTTTTATCCGAACTAAACAGTTTCATTCCGATCTAATGCGAAGGAAGTTTTCAATCCGAATTAATCAGAAATCCATTCAAAATCAATCTGAACCTTTAATCCGAATGAATCCAAACTTTGAATTTGAATGGGATGGAGTTCAGAAAAGCAAAAAAACTTTGATTTTCTTGAGACTCCGCGTATACTTATGTATTTTGCCGCGCTGATTACGAAAATTATAGTGAAAATTGGCAACCAGGTATTTTTCATTATGAAAACATAAAAAAACCATAAAAATCATGATTTATGCAAATATCTCAGGTAGTATGCAAAATAAAACAAATATCTAGTACAAAAGTTGTAGACCCCATGGAAATACACATGTTTTGTTTCAAACATTTACCATTCCCTTTGCCATTCCCTTTGTCATTTCTTTGCCGTTTCCCTTTACCATTTCATCTGCCATTGCCCTTTACCATTCCCTTTATAATAATTTTCTTTCACAATGATTTCTATTTAGAATGTGAAAACCCGTGTTATATACGGGGGTTTTTTTAAAATGAAAATAGATATATTTAATTTTATCGAAAACCATCACTCGCAAAAAAAAATGTTTCATACAAAAAATGTGTGTTATGGGTTTTTCATGATTTCAGCGCATCAAAATACAAAAAGTATACGGAGTCTCAAGAAACTCAGAGGTTTTTGCTTTTTGGAACTTTATCCTCCAAATGAATCCGGTCAATCAGGTCTTTCAATCCGAATGAATCTGAATTAAGGCCATGTAAGACTTAATTACCCGAGCCCTACCTTACTGACATTTATTTTCTACAACGCTACGTCTACATTTATTGAGATATCAAAGCCCCAAGTGCAAATTTCCGGAGCTGAACACACGGCCCAGACTTGGTCCAATTACGGCAGCCGAAGATCAGCTAACATTATTGGGCCAATATCGGCATTTTAATCGGCCCAGTGTTGGCCTGAGTACTGATACTTTAAATTTGCCAAGCTTTCCCCGAAGCTTGGCCCAGGAATGGTACTTTACTGGGCCGAAAGTTGGTATTACTCCGGCAAATCATGTCGGAAGTAGAAAAGCCAGAGTCTGTCCCAGCAATGGCACTTTACTGGGCCGAAAGTCTGTATATTATTCCGGCAAACCATGTTGGAGGATAACAAGCCAGAGTTCGTCCCAGTAACAGACCATCAAATAGCCGAAAGTCGGAAAAAATTTGTATTCTGTCAATAAAATATATTCTATTATATCAATAAATACTACGGTTTTACGTTTTATAAATTTTAAAATTAAAAATATGAAAAATCTAATATATATATACATATTTTATTCATTGTTGACGCAAAAGCTTTTTTTAATGAAATTATTTTGAAATAATTTATTATTTGTGTATGGTTGAGTGTATCATGGAAAAAATATTGGGTCACCAACTCCTGAGTTAGGGTAATGGTTTTGGTTCTTGACTACCGTCCGATAGGTCGTGCGTTCGATTCCTTCCGCATGTGCGAAAGTTTATTTGTTATATAAGCGTTAAAATTTACAAATAACAATTAGTTATAAGTATATCCATAGTATATGCTTGAATAAATCATGTTCCTAATTAATAAAATTTATTATTTTTATTTTTTATTGTAATTTCTAACTTCGGGCCAACACGGGCAGCCAGCGTTGGGCCGATAATGGCAGCCAAGCCTTGGCTGCCAAGTGCAGGATATAGTTATCATTCCGTCATTGGCGCGGTAATAGCAGCCGAGCTTCGGCAAAATTTTTGTCGACGCTGGGCCAATGCTGGGCCGTATGTGATTTCGCACTTGGGAGTGAAAATTTCTAAAATTAATGAAGGTATCGTTGCAGAAAAAAATGTCCGTAAAGTAGGGATCGGTTTAAGTGTTATATGGCCTTAAACCGGTCTATCCGCATGAATTCGAATGATTCGAAAAAAGTCGGATAAATTCGGACTCATACAGATTCAAAGTGCGAATTGATTCGGGTCGAAGTTTCGGTATGATTTTCAATCGGAATGAATTTAATAAGACTAATCCGAAGCAACTTTTAATTTCAAGTGTATCCTTAGCTAATCCGACCTAATTTATCGATCCGTATGAATCCGAGGCTAATATGATGTAAAGAATTGATTTTATTAAAAAATATTTTCATATGTCAGTATATCAAATATTTTTTGCGAAAACTAGGTCATTTACCTCTGTTGTACGAAACGGAAATGAATGGCCTAGTTTTAGCAAAGAATATTTATTATTAAGTTCGGGAAACTAAATTTAATTTTACATATATGCCTTCAAAAGAAAGAATGGTATACAGTAGTGCCCCAATAAATAAAGGGATTCCATCTAACATTTTCTTTTTCTATAGTACAAGGCCGAAATTAGGGACTAAAGAGGGAGAAAATTAGAATGTGGGAGGACTAATAACATGAGAAAGGAATATAGGGGAGAGCAGGGCACAGAGGACCGGCGGGGCACAGGGGTTCGCTTCAATAAAATTGTATTTTGTGGTGCGACCTCTTCGTAAAGGCCGTAATTACATTCTTTAGTGACTATTTCAGTTTGTGACAAGTCGAGACGCATTTTGAATCAACGCTTTTGAAAAAAAAATGAAAAACGAAAATTCAAGGTAAGCTTATAAGAAACTTTCATACATATAACCTTCTTATTTGTTTATAAGTGCTTTAATTGTTGATATGTTTATTAAGTATATGTTAGTGTTCACTTAGTTTACTTTTTGTCGAAGTTTCGTTACCGAAATGTTCGATGTATTAAATGTATGTTAGCATTCTTTATGAATTGACTGCGGGAGCAGAGAGGACCAGGTAGTGGTGGGGCACACAGGACCCATGCAAATTGCGACTATAAATTTTATGTCCTCACTGTTGATAAAATATTTTTATTTATTTAAATATTTTTTATTTTAGATGGTGCACATGCAACATGATGCATGTGCTGCAGTAGACGAGGAAGAGGAATATATAATTTGTTTAAATTGTTCTTAAATATTGTATAAAAGTTCTTTAATTTTTGTCTTTATTTATTTTTTTAAAACAAAATACGTTTAATAGTAAAAATTTATATTTTATATATGAATTACATACGCAGGGCATAGAGAATCGGCAAAGTGCTCTCTGCCTCGCGGGCTGGGGCACAGAGGTCCAAAAATTTTTTTCCAAATTTGCCATTATATACTCGAATTAAAAATAATAATGTATTCTAGCAAAGCGTTTATCGAAAGTAGATAGTTTTTGCGATATGTACACCAAATTTCAATTAAAAGTACGGGTTATTTATAATTATATCACCGAGAGAACGTTAAACGGTCCTCTGTGCCCTGCTCTCCCCTACGTATGTATATATGTATGTATAGTTGTACAGAGGTAAAATATGCAAAGTCCCTTGCGTTCTCATAGAATAAGCTTCGTCTTACCGCTGCTTTATTGTTTATAATATAAATATTTAACATATAATTAAGTAGGTACATGTCTTTATGCAATTTACGCAATTTAAAGTAAATGTTTATTCAAATAGAATGTTTTAAAAAAAATTATACATAACCGAATTTTGAATTATACAAAAATTAAAATTATCAAAGTATAAAATTTCCGATGCAAACAATTAACGAATTAATTAATACGTAGATATTAATTATTTTTGATTTTTAAATTAACGAACATTCAATTTGCAGAATTATAAAATGTAAACAAATTTTCTTTGTTTTTTTAAATTTCAGAGGAAAAATTTTTATCAACTTATGCACATTTTAAAATTCCCCTAAATTCTTAGATTTGCGAAATTTCAATTTGCTAAAACAAGATTACAATTCAAATAATTAATTAAACAATTAGGTGAATTAGTTATTACAAATTTCGAATCTCTTTTAAGTATTCCAGATATATCGGGTGCATAAGATAATACTTCATACAATTATAGTAATTTAAGGGTACGTGATACTTTCCATAAGAGTAAATTAGTTAAACCAATTATACATTCATAATAATAAATATTTTTAGCTAATAAGAATCAATAAACCTTCGTCTACATGATACGAAGGTTTATTGGCTCTTATTAGCTAAAAATATTTATTATTATGAATGTATAATTGGTACCTATAACTAATTTGCTCTTATGGTAAAGTATCACATGCCCTTAAATAATTAACTATGTATTATTACTAATAAGTAATAATATACATATAAGAACGTCTCAAAAAAATAACTATCGAATACACGAACTGATGAAAATTTAAAGTACAAAATTACAAATTAAAAAATTTTTAATATTTTGATTTGCTAAAATAGGGTTCAAATTTTAATAATTAGTTAAATAAATAAGATTTATAACGAATTGATTGACCTATAAAATTAATGTATTTCCTTAAAAAAAACAAAGTTATGCTTAATTAATTTTTTAATAATGAAGTTTTCCAATATAAGTTCTGAAATAATCAAAATTTAAGGCTGATCTAAAGAAAATAAACTTTTCTTTGTGTTGACACGATTCAGGTAACCTAATATTAAATTAATTTATTAATTAATTAATGCTTCCTCTATGAGAAAAGCAAATCATATTTGCTTCCAGGAAGCAAAGTATTTATCGAATGAGCACAAAAGTTGATACAACTTTAGAGCTAGTTAAAAAATTTGAAGAGTTTTCTAGGAATTTAAAAGGATTACAAGAGATTTTTTTTAAATATTTATAAGATTTAGTGGAATTTTAAAGGACTTCATGAAATTTTAAGATATTTTAAGAAGGTTTAGGGAATTCAAAGAATTTTAAGAAATTTTAAAGGAATTCGTGAGATGGTTATGATTCGTAAACGAATTTTAAGGGATTTCAATAAATTTCGAATAATTTTAAAAGATTCTGACACATTTTAAGAAATTTTAAAGTTCCTCGTGGAATTTGGAAATATTTTGGAATTTTGAAGAATTGTAGGAAATTTTAAGAGATTTTAGATTAGGAAAATTCCCTAAATACTCTTGAAAAGGAGACAGATACGCATTGCGTGACTTTTGGTGACAGGGGGGAGTTTTTTTTTTAATAATTACCCAAAAATGTTACATCATTTATTATAGATTTGGAAATTTTGAAATTCAAAACCTTTGAGTAAATTTAATAAACTTACATAGAAAGTTAAACATTTATTTGGAATAATTCCCAATATTTAGTAGGTATTTTTTAATACCGAAAGATTTAGGGAATATTTCATAAGTTTTCCAATAACTAAATTTTTAAAATAACTAAATTTTTCCAAAATTTTAAATAAATCTCCAAAAGTTTTAAGTAAATTCCCTAAATTGTTAGTGAAAATTCTTTTTCACAAAAAATGTAAGTTGGAAAAATTAAGAGATCTCAAAGTTATGCAAAATAATTCTGAATTTTTTATTTTTTAAATAAAAAAAAACTTGTAATTCTTTGAACTAAGTTTAGGAATCTCAATAAATAAGTGCGTAAAATCTTTTCAATTCCTTAAAATTATTCAAAATCTCATGAAATCTCTTAAAATCGCTGAAAATTCAATCAAATTTCGTAATAATATTCAAAATCTAATTAAAATTTATTAATCTTCTGAATTAAAAAATTATTATTATTACAAATTTGTGGATAATTCGGCAAATTGAAATTTCGGTATTTAAGATTTCGGACATTTCGGTACTATTTGTTAGTCACAATATTTGGGTAAATTAATTATTAAATATTTAAAGCCTGTTGCGAAATTTCTAGCACATCGAGTTAAGATAATAACAATCAATTATTTTTAATATTTAGTAATTAATTTATCTAAATATTGAGTGAATTATCTTATTTGAAATGTATATAATATACATGTATTATCATTTATTCCTTTTCAATTTTCCGCAGTAATGCAAAACTTCTCAATCTCAAACATTTTTCTACAGTGTGAAATTTGAGAAGTGCTTTTTATATTTTTACAATTTAGATTTATTAAAAATCTGTTCAAACACGTGCACAATATGTGTTTGTGCGTACAAGACGACCACAAAAATTTACGTGCTCAGAATGCTCAATATATGTATGTTGGCAAAAGAACTGTTCAAAGAAGTGAAATTTGAAAATTACAGGAAATCAAGTGCTTTCGGCATCTGACAAAAACAAGATTACATCGATAAAGTTTACTACCTGTATTTCCATGAAATTGCAACACTGAGAACGTTCACCTTTAACTTTATAATAGATACATATAACAGTTTTTTGACACAGAAAGCAGAATTGTTTCCAGGAAGATATTCTGAATTATTTTTTTGGGGGGGAAGTGAAATTACACTTTAATTTATACGCAGATAGTAAAAAGTTCTATCAAAAAGAGCGGATTTAGGCGCAGATTCTAAAATTTACTTTACAATTTGCAATTTTTCTTCTTACAACTTTGACGGAATTTTAACAAAAGATTTATCAAAAGATTTACGATTTTGAAGATTTTTTTTGTATATTAAGCTCTCTAAATCTGAATCAGTGAAAAGTCACTGATTGACAGTGAAATTTCACTGATTCAAATAGCTAGAATCCGGTCACTGATAATCAGTGAAAAGTTACTGATGCATTCAGTGAACAAAAGTTACTGATTGAATCTGTACAAAGGAATAATGTGGACCGATAGTTGGCAGCAGTTGTACCTTCTTAATTTAACATTTTTTTGCAATATCTTCTTAAAAAATTGCCAAAGTGACTTCGTTCTAGGCTCCTTTTAAGTACAATTTTGATAGCTTTTAATTTACCTGGAAAGAAATTAAATGTTAGATGCAATTAAAAAGCAAAAGTTTCAGCTAGTCTAACCTCAAACCAATAGCCTTAAACGTTCATCGAAAGTTTTTGTGAATCAAATTTTGTTTATACATATACCTTTGACACAATCAAACGTAGAAACAGTTTCCAATAATTAAATCATTACATTCACCAATAAGTGAAAAAACGGATAGAAAAGACGCTTCAATAGGCTTCATGAACCAAAGGACGCTACATTGACCCGGTAAATACTTGTAAATACGTTCGATACGACTGATAAAATGCTTACTTCACGTTGTTCGCGTTGTGGTTCGCGTTTATATCATTTACAAATTCAAAATTTCCACAATAAATTACTGAATTTACAGATTGAAATTGGAACTTGATTTCCAAAACTGATAAGTATACTTTTTTGAAATTTGTAAGGGTTATATCGGTACACTAATTAAATTAGTAAAAACTTACTGATAATCAGTGGACTATTACTTAATTGATCAGTGAAAAATTTCAAATCACTGATTCATCAGTGAAATACTTAATCACTAATTAAATCAGTGAAATTTTCACTGATTCAAATTTAGAGAGAAGGATTTTGATGATTTCCAAGTAATTTTTACCATACATTTAGCACACTTATTATACCATATACCTAGTTGAATTTCTTACAATTGTTTAAAAAAATGTTTCATTTTAAAAGTTTTATGTACTTTGATCATTTTAGTGAAACTCATTTTTCAACTATAACTTCTCAAATAATCAGAATTTAAGGCTGATGTAAAGAAAATAAACTTTTCTTTGTGTTGACACGATTCAGGTAACCTAATATTAATTTAATTTATTTATTAATTAATGCTTCCTATATGAGGAAGTAAATCATATTTTCTTCGAGGACGGAAAGTCCTCATTGAGTGAGCAAAAATGCTGATACAACTTCACAGATAGTTTTATTTATTATTATTATATTTATTTAAAAATGGTCATTTAAATTATTTTTTATTTTAAAAGATTTGAAAGGATCTCAAATAGTTTAGTAAATTAAAAAAAAAATTGCAGGAATTTGAAAACGATTTCAATTATTTTTCACAAGGATTTCAAAAGATTTGAACAAAATCCCAAGCGTATTTCAAGATATTTTCCGCGATTTCCAAAAAATTCAAGGGAATTCCAAAGTAGTCATAATTAAATTTTTGGTAAATTTAAATTTTGAAAACTTAAGAATTTATAGGGAATTTCATAATTCATTATTTTTCTAATTAATTAGTTGTACAATTAGGAAATTAAAAAATTTGGATATTTATATAATTCGATATTTTTATTTCCTCTCAATTTTTGTTTTCCGTATTTAGGTGTTCAGAATAAAACACAATTTATTATTATATGAACTGCGTTCGATTTCATCTCCGACCTACTCTCTAAAAACAGTCTATTGACTGTTAAACGGTTCCTTTTCCTGTTAAAAGATTTTCTATACAAAATAGGCATAAAAGGAAATCCTTTAACAGTTAAAGGATTTTCCTTTCCATTTCTTTACTGTCAAAATCTTTCCTTTAACAGGGAAACTAAAACTAAAACAATGTACAATCACTCATGCAAAAGTAGTACAGGACGACGGCACAGTTCATCCATCAGTAGCCTACAAATGCAATCCTTTAATAATTAAAGAATTTCTTTAATAGTCAAAAGATTTCTCTTCACAGACAAAAGAAATCGTTTATAGGTAAAACTATTTTCTCGTTTTGCACTCAACAGATGAGTTTTTTTAATGGTGAAACGATTCCTTCGACAGATAAAAGAGATCTGATTAATTTCAAAGGATGCATTTTGAAAAGAACGTAATTTCTTTCACTATGAATAGAATTTTTTTTAGAGTAAACGGCACACAAATCTACCGAACTTTATTTTGAATCCAATTATCAAAATATGTAATGAAATGATTCACCTCCACACACACCCCACCCCCCTCCCGCCAACGGTATGCAGAAATGCGCGTTATCGACCGCGGCTGACTCGACATGTGTAATAAATAAGAAAAGGTTATTTATTACAACACGGTGATGAAATAATACCTGGAGGATGAAGCCACCATGGATTGACCAGGGATGGTTGATGATTGCTAGATCCGTCGCCAACATGGGCGTACATCCTCCTCCGACTACGTCACGCCCGTTACTGCCACTACCAGTGCCACTGCCACTGCCACTGCCGCCCTGTATCGTTGCAGCCCCACAACCCCTATACTCGTGTGAAAAGCAACCCTACTATTTTCTCCAGTCTCCAGTCATTTCCCCTTCCTTCTTCGCATGAACGTGGAGGTTGCAAGGTTACCATTACCCCTTCGACGCCGAATCAACCACCTACCACCGCCGCCGGCCGCCCGACCGCCTCCATTTCCGCTGCCTGTGCCTAGCTGCCTGCTGCCTAGCTGCCTGCCTAACTATACATCGAAACCTCACGCACCCCCCCCACGCATCCCCTGCGGCCACGGCCATCACTTTCGCTGAAAAGTACTTTCGCTATACTCTACCTCCTGGAACATAACCAGGGCTGAATCGACTCTAGAGAGTGAAAGGGGTAGTAGCTGCGGATATAATAAACATACATACATAGGTACCTACTACTACTGCTACGTAGAGATACATATTGTAAACAATACAAAGTATTACGATCCTGTTTTTCATGAAATATATTTCACATAAATTCATGGGTGCAATTCCGAAAATGGGTAACCTCCGATTTTCTTTGGGCTCCATATACTCATGTATTTTGACGCGCTGATTACGAATATGATTTTTTCTGCGAGTGATAGTTTCCGACAAAATCAATGATATATCGATTTTCATCGTATCTCTATTGGTTTTGACTTGGTACCTATTCACGTTCTTCCCTTTACCATTTCCCGTTACCATTCGCTGAGCCATTTCCCATCACCATTCTCTTTGACATTTACCATTACTTTTGCTATTTCCTTTTATCATTCACCTTTACCGTTTCCCTTTTCCATTCTCTTTGCTATTTCCCTTTACCATGATTACCGTTTACCTTTCCCTTTGTCGTTTCCCTTTACCATTCCCTTCGCCATTTCACTTTACCATTTCCTGTTATCATCCTTCTTTACCATTTTCCTCTACCTTTCTCGGTGCCATTTCCCGTTACCATCCCCATTTAACATTTCTCTTTACCATTTTCTTTGTCATACCCTTTATCATTTCTATTTCCCTTTACCATTCCCTTTGTCATTTCTCTTTACCATTCTCTTTACCATTTCCTGTTACCATACCTCTTTATCATTCTCTTTGCCATTTCCTGTCAACATCTCCCTTTACCATTACCCTTTACCGGTCCCTTTACCACCCCCCTTTTCTATTTCCCTTTGCTATTCCCTTCACTATTTCCTTTTACCAGTCTCTTTGCCATTTCCCTTTATCATTTCCTGTTACTATCCCCCTTTACCATTTCTCTTTACCATTCACTTCATCATTTCCCTTTGCCATTTTCCATTACCATTCTCTTTGACATTCTCTCTGTCATTTCCTATTACCATTATCTTTTGCATTTCCTTTTACCATTCCCCCTTACCATTTTTCATTACCATTCCCTTTGTCATTTTCCTTTACCATTCTCTTCGCCATTCTCTTTGTCATTTCCCATTCCCTCTTACCATTTCCCTTTACCATTCCCTTTGCTATATCCTGTTACCATCCCCCTTTACCATTCCCTTTACGATTAGATGCGCCAACTTCCTTTCCCCACGCCGTTGCCATTTCCCTTTGCCACTTTCCCTTACCATTCTCTTTGCCATTTCCCTTTACCATTATCTTTACCATTCCCTTTGCCATTTCCCGTTACCATCCCCTTTACCATTCCCTTTACTATTTCCCATTAGAATAATAAAAATATGGCAAATAGAGTTTCGGAAAAATAAATTTCATGAAAAACAAAAATTAGAAAAATGAATAATTATGTCAAACAGCGATTAGGAATATGAAAAAAAATCATGCAAAATGAAAATTAGGAATAAGAAAAATTATAGCAAATAGCATTATTAGAAGTAGTAGTTATTAGATGAAAAGAGTTTATGTAAAATAAATTTTATGAAAATCAGAATTTGATGCATTTTCATGAGACGAAGGTTTATTGACTCTTATTTGCTGATATTCACATTTTTTACTCATAAGGTAAATATCACATGTCCTTAAGGGCATGCTTTACGATGACGACGTAACCAATTTTTTTGGCGTTCACCATGTCTAAATGGAATCATATATCGCTCTCAAAATTTGGAATACAGGAAATGAGAGATTAAATTACGTTTGTATATTTAGTTGGAGTCATAATTTTGAAAAAAATAGATCCCTACTTTACCGACTTGATTTTTTTTTTCAAAATTATGGCTCCAACTAAATATACAAACGTAATTTAATTTCCTATTTCTTTTAAATTTTTAACAACCAAGCGCAGAGCATTATACCCTTTATTAACCATGTAAATTTCCTCGAGTTATTTACTTACTTAATTCCCTTTGCCATTTCTTTTTACCATTATTTCCATTTACCATTTCCCTTTACCACTTTTTTTACCATTTTCTTTTATCATTTCCATTTCCCTGTACTATTACTTTTTTCCAATTTTCCGTTGCCATTTCCCTTTACTATTATTTCCGTTTATAATTTCCATTTACAATTTTCCTTTACCCTTTCCCTTTACTATTTCCCTATACCATATCCATCTTCCATTTCCATTTACCATGATTTCCGTTTATCATTTCCCTTCACTATTTTCCCTTTACAATGATTTTCTTTTAGAAAGATGTTTCTTTACAATGTGAATAGGATGAAATGTCATGGTTGATGGGGGGTTTCTTAATGAAAATTGATATATCTCTAATTCTCTCGGAAACTTTGTAAAAAAATGCTTTAAACAAAAAATATGTATTTCGGTGATATCTACAACTTTCGTTTGAAAATATGTTTTAAATTTTACATAATATTTGAGATAATTTTAAAAAAGCATAATTTTTTATCAAATTTTCGCCAATTTTCATTATCATATTCATACTCAGCGCATCAAAATACATACAAGTATACGCAGTTTCAACGAAATCGGAGGATTCACCTTTTCGGAAGTTTATCCCACCTAACGTGCAATTATAGAGGTGGATATTGCAAAAATTCCTTTAAAACATTTAAAATACGTAAAGTAATCTAAAATCCTTTGAAATATTCTTCTGAAATCGTTTGAGATTCCTTGAAATATTTTAAAATCCTGTATTAATAATTGAACCAATCGCAGCATGAAAAATGTAACAAATCCTTTCATTTTCACATAAATTTTTTACAAAATCACCCCTTAAAAAACTCCTTAAAAAAATAGTTTTAAAATTACCAAATTCTTGAAAATGTAGGTTACATATGAAAGAGTACCAAAAGAGTTGATAATTCATTCAACTTAATTTCAAATCATATACATCTTTGCAGTTTTTATAGGGAACGTACATACAAAGCAGAAAATAATTTTTCAATCTGTGACCTTGACCCCATTATTAAGCAAACCGAAGATGAGTTGAAATAATCTTTTCAAATTGAGTAATTTTTGTGTTCACCAGAAACTTTTGTCACCCCTATTTAATTTATAAATGAAAGAAAAACATTTTTTTGCGATATATACCCTAGTCAATATAATTTAAATATACATACGTATAATAATTACATAAATAATAAAATGATATGCACACTGCAGTTGAACTGTACATTTTTGCATTTTGTAATTCAATCCGAATATAGTTTATCGTCAATGCTAACCTTGACCTTGCGTGGGCGGAGTCGAAAAATATTTTTCGAATTGGAAGAGAAAAGTCCTTGCTACGATCCTGAGAAGGTTAAAGCGGAGGGGAGAACAACCTTGCACCCCTAACGCGCTTCGCAGTGCGTTAAGCTCTGGGTGCTGGCAGGCCCGAAATTTCAGTAGTCTACAGTTGCAGGGGCGTGGGTGGGATCGGGGGCAGTCGCAGAGAAGGGTGGTGCGACGTGCGAAAGAAGAAGAAGAAGAAGGAGAGGAGGGGGTGGTAGAACCAAGCAACCTGCACCCGGCAACAGCCCCCGACCTCGAAAGAACTAATCATTAACCTTCTTCTACTACACTAAAGTTGCCAGTACTAAACACCCAAACCCATATATAGTTGTACACAGTCATATGTACCTATCCCGTTGATTTTACTTTTTTCACCTGTGTCCTTATCCTTACACTTCACAACTGCTTGTGCGATTTCAATTCGAATTCGGTTAGACACCAATTTCCTTTCTCGTTTTCTCGC
>UCOH01009911.1:0-24964 GCA_900474275.1 Synergus japonicus
TTAACAATTGGATCTTTGCATCAGACACATCAGAGCAAACAGATTTGAGTACTTTATATTCATCTAGGTATGATGCTAATTTTTCCAACGACGAAGCCATAAACCTGAACGAATCAATAAATCTGAATTTAACCTCACTGTCCTTAACATTCTTTGTGAAGGAGATATACTTCTCTTTATTTAAGGGTAGGAGTTGGATATGGCCTTCAAAATGAGTAGAAATCGCATGAATAATGAAATGTGCATCATAACCACTTAAATTATGGAAGACAACTGGTATGGTTCGACAATCTTGATAATTTAAGTTGCATTTCTCATGAGCAGGTCCGCGATATTTTCCAGTCAGATGACAATGATCTCGCACTTTCTTATCTTTAGGTGCTATTGCCAGTTCACAGATGTGACAAGTGGTGCTATTTCTAAAGGCTAACTTTTGCTGAGGAGTCAAAGCTTCCATTGGTAGAGGATTTTTTAAAATATGATTAACTTTTTCGGCTAACTGTTTCAACTCTTTAGCAAACCACTTGGGAGGGTCGATTTCCTCTTCAGGACACGCTTTATACTCGGAAAGAGAATCATCGTAGCTACATTTAACATAATAGCCTATACTCAGTATCTTATGAATTTGGAATACTTCAGTGTTGCTGGTCCTTATATCTTCAGATTTTTCTGCAGGAATCAGCAAAGCCTCACTGTCGGCATAGATAACAAACGGTACCTTTTCCTTATTCTTAAAGTTCTTAAATTCTATAAAGTTTTTTTCGGGTTCTGGTAATTTGATTTTACAATGGTTCATCTTTTTACAAGTTTCTTCGTGGTCTAACAATTTTTCCTGACTTGAAAAGTAATGCAAACATCGATCACAGATGTGTTTCTTATGTTGCTTTTTCGATAGTTGATCACTAACTAACCTAGACAGGTCTTTAATCCATACATAATGGAAACTTATAAAAGCAATGTTACTATCATCAAATTCATATGCATCATCATTGAGATTTTCATCAGCATACATACCTTGCACATGTAACAGATTAACATGTCGATCTGTATCTTGAAATTCTTCCACTTTACGCAGGATTGGTTGCTTTACATTTACATCGAACCAATCGTCTAATACAGTAGTATGAAAAATTTCATTTGTCTTAGCAGTAAATGTTTTAAGCTTAATATCTATTTGGTCTTTCACTACTTTTTTTAATTTTGCACCGAGCACACCATATACTTTAATTGATCCAAACTTATTCAATATATCTCGGATATGTTCTTCAAATACAATTAAAGCATCATCTAGGAACGCACTTATATCTATATGTACCAGATTCAGGATAATATTAGTTTGAAGTCTACAGTTAAATGCTGTCTCACATTCAGCCCAGCAAACTCGATCGTTTATATCATTATTACTATTAACATCATCATCAGGCATCTGTACATTACCACCTCTCTTCAATTTTACATTGAATAAAGCCTGGAGACGCATAATTTGTTGAATAATATCGAGACACCTTTGCTTTTCAGAGGTCCAATATAAGTCTCTTAATACTTTATTTAACGTGACTAGATTCACATTACATTGTTGTATCCATCGGTGAATGAAATCAATTATCATCCTCTCTTCTAGAAGGTCTGGTAGAACAGATAAAGCCTCCTCAATTACTGGAATCTGCACCTCACATTCATTAAGAATATATTTATTCAGACGTTTCAGTGGCCTCCCATCGTTGTCCTTCTCAGAAATTTTACGTTTTGTAGACATGATGGAATTGTCTATGCTCTAAGGATGCTCTGCTTCTGCTTCTGCTACACCGCTGTCTGTTTGTCCATCCGCACTGCGTTATATACCCACAACCCCCACTACATACACTGCTGATCCCACTCCGCAGGTTGCGTGCGCATACGCGGGAACATAAAAAAAGCGCGGGAACTCCTAACACATGCTAGGTAACTACCAAGTCACTAGCTTGGTACGTCAGTGACCTGACATAAATCTCCATTACCGACTGAAGGTAACGTTACCATCAAACGTCGCTAATCACACCTATGATAAGTTTTCTAGAATCTACTTTACCGACCGAAGGTAACGTTACCAGCGACCGTCGGTAATCACACCCATTGTAATTTCCCAGGATCTACATTACCGACCGAAGGTAATGTTACCGCAACTGTCGGAAAGCAATCTATTGTAAGTTTTCTAGAATCTACATTACCGACCGAAGGTAACGTACCGGTGCCTGTCGGTAATTGCATGCATGGCAATTGTTCCAGAATCTACATTACCGACCGAAGGTAATGTATCGGTACCTGTCGGTACTTGCTCGCATGGTAAGTGGCCCCGTACCGGCCTAGTACAACTACTCTCGTCAAGCCATTTTCCGACGTCTTCGTACGAATCGAAGTGTTATTCAGCGAGCGCGTGACCCATCGACGAAAACAGGTGGTAATCAGAAGGAGCCAGGTCTGGTGAATAAGCGGGATGAGGTAGTACCTCCCAGTTGAGTGTTTTCAAGTATTTTTGGACCATTTTTGACGTGTGCGATGGGACGTTGTCGTGAAGAAAAATCAGCTTCTCATGTCTTCATAATCCGGCCTTTTTGCACGTAAAGCACGGCGCAATTTGATTAGTTGTTGGTGGTAGCGGTGAGCATCGACAGCTTCACCAGGTTTTAATAGCTCATAGTAGACGACACCCTGCTGATCCTACCAAACATACAGCATCGTCTTGCGTCTAAAGCGATTAGGTCTTGAGAAAGAAGTTGATGGTTGTCCGAGATCGACCCACGATTTTCTTCAATTTGAATTCTCAAAATAAATCCATTTTCGTCTCCAGTCACCACACGATGCAGAAACGACTTTCTTTTGTGTCTAGCAAGCAAGATTTCACACGTGTTTTGGCGTCGCTCCATCTGCCTATCAATCAGTTCATGAGGTACCCATTTTCCCATTTTTTGGATCTTTCCCATGGCATGTAAACGCATGGAAATGGCCGGTTGAGTAACACCTAACTGTTCGGCAAGCATTTTTTGTGTTTGTCTATCGTCCTCATCCAAAAGAGCCTGTAATTCATGGTCCTCAACTTTTTTGGGCCAATTTTCACGCTTCTTGGCACTCAAGTCAAAATGACCGTCTTTGAACCGACGAAACCAGTCTCTGCAAGTTGTTTCCGATAAAACACTGCCACCATAGGCCTCCACAAGCATTTGATGTGATTCAGCAGCCGATTTCTTCAAATTGAAGCAAAAAAGTAGAGCTTACCGCAAATGCTCCTTTTCTGGCACAAAACTAAACATGATTACTCAAGGAAAAATTTATGTTGTTGTATAAAAAAACTGACTATGTGCACAGATTTATGTAAACAGGTGTCGAATTCACACAGAAAAAAGCATGACGTTTCTATTGTAGCTAAATATGTTCACTACCGCTATCTCTGAGCAAACAGCGTATTTAAGCTTATACACCTGGTATATACGAAACATACCAATGTCATAACCTTGCCATTGGGATCCCTTACTTCGCGTGTCCTGACACGCGTTCGTTCGGGTAAAAAATGTGACTCAAAAATAACTTGATCACTTTTTAAAGTATAATCCTTCCGAGGAATTGCTTTTTCCCATTCTTTAAGACAACCTGGATCCGATGGAACCGAAATAAGAGTCCGTTTTTCTTTGCAGGATCTGTATCTCGATTTACGAAAGGGTACTATGCACGTACTACCCTTGTGACAACTCATATTTAACGTGTCAAAAAATTCACAAAAATGAACTGCACCTCACTATTATCACCAAAAACCATAATATTAATTAAAATTTATTATTTTATCACTTTTTGAGTTTTTTCCCATAGGACGTAATGCTTTTATAGCGCAGTGTAGGGTCTTAGCGTTTCGCAGGGTCTTAGCGCCCCGACTGAACTCTTTTATTGAGCGAGAGACTAGCGAGTTTCCTTTCTAGTTTTTACGAGTATTATGGCGGAATGAGTGAGAGGGAATGCTCTCTCGAATCCTTCTTGAAGTAGCCATGTTTGCAAGAGCATGTGCGTAAGTACGTGCAATGTACTATTCTTCAATAAAGTTATTTTTAGTTGTTCAATCATTAACCACGTGTTATTACTACTGATTAATGTGGAGTAGGCCACAAGACAAGTATAATTATTAATTTATACATGAACAAAACCTACAGCAGATCAGATGTGGCGCTATCTGTTGGCGAGCGGAACCGTTCTTCGATTATGTGAGATCTTATAAGCGACAACGACTGCTGTACAAAAGATCGGGGAGTCGGATAGGGCTGATTATGACGAAGATGAATGAGGCGTATCACACCTGGTAGGCTGATTTAGAAGGTTTTTGACTTTGAGGACATTGAGTGCGATGAATCCAAGTTGTATTCTAAAATGGGTTAAAACTTTTTACATCAGCAGGTCGTTAGTTTAAAGGTCTTTCAAGAAGTTGAGATTGTCGAATAATCCGAGACGTCGTTACAAATATGCCTACTACTTCAAAAGTATTCATCGGATTAACATGAAATTTTCTGAGAATATACTCAAATATATGTACAATCCAAAATTGCGTAAAAAAAATCGATTTTTTGAAAATTACAAGTGCATAGAACATCTTAAATCGAGGATCCAAAATTGTGCACATTCTAAACAAAAATCAAAAAGTAATGTGCTGTAGATGTACAAAATAGCACGAGATACAATACACCTTACACTTTTACACTGCATACACTTACACGACCAATGAAGAATTGGTGACGAAAATATCGATATATATCGTTAGTATCGATACTTTTACCATTCCTAATTTATATCTTTGTCCGCCCGTCCGGTGCAGGCACAAAGTAAATGAGCTTCAACCCATAGTCGTTCTTTTTCCTCAAAGGATGTTCGAAAATTTCAATCCCTTGTCATACAACGCAGGACGCTTCTGCACTTCATTGATTAGTTGAACTTCCTCTGCAATTTTTCTTTTTTTTGAAGAGAATTCAATTTTCAGGAAAATCGTTTATTAATAATAAATTTATTATTTAAAATAATAAAAAATAAAATAATTTGTTAATATAAATGTTCGTATGCAACCTTCATATAATGTAAGTGCAAATTACTTACCCATACTAACAATTTCATTTTCCTGGACAATTATTGTGTGTTTCTAATACTTGAAGTTGTTCCTCAGAAGATGAGATGTACATCGATCTTTTCTCAACATCCCTAGCTTGATTATATGTATCTACGTGGATGTAAAAAACATATAATTATATAAATTTCACATTACTTATAATAAATTTAAAAATAAAGAAACACAAAATTGAGAAGTGTTAAATCGTTAAGTACATCAATGAACTTTCTTTTCTAGATTACATATAAATGAATACCGAAAATTCAAAGGCATGATAATATTTAGAATTAACAAAACTTTCTAAAATATAATCCTATCAACAGTTTTTGAAGTACCAAGTTCTTTAGATTTATTCTTATTAGTGTAACTTATCCAATCAGGTTCAGGGTTCAGTTCAGGTTCAGTTCTACTTCCTCGCCCGCTTTTCTGGGGTACACGAATTTATTCTTTTTAAAATTTATCCAATGCTTGGGCACAATAAACTTCTGCTTATCAACAAAAACTGTGTAGAAATTCGTTGATCCTAGATAATTACTATTACCTTTCTTCGACTGCTTCTACCCATGATTACTCGAAAAATATAATATTACGACCTATATTTACTACTTTGATTATTATTATCATTATCATCATTTATCATATATTGTAATATTATGCTTATTTTATATAGTAATACTATTAAGGAATGCCATCAGAGACGTGAGTCAAGAGGGAGAAGGCCCGAATAAAATTAATCTACCCTCATAAAATCTCAAAACGATTTTCAATACAAACGTCATTAAATATTTTCAAATCACTCCATTATATCTAATGCCTTTAATGTAATAATCTTTTTGCAACACCTACCTCTAAAGTTGCACTTTATGTGCCCCTAAGTTATGTGTAAAGTAGGTCTTTAAACCTCAGTAACGTCACGGTAGATAATGTACTTTCTTTACGCACGCTTACGTCACAAGTGTGTGTAAAGTATACCTTTTACGCACAGATGACAATTTTACACATTTTTCGCAAATTGGTGACTTTAATTACGACCAGATAACTCTGGTAAGCAATTAACCTAAGGTACACAATTTATTATATTACTGTAACTGTTTCGGTTGGGTGTTGCAAAAAATAGTGTACGGCACACATCCGTAAAACACACTCGTAATTATCACCTGTTTTATGCACTTGTATCGTAAATTGCTATTATTATCATTTTTAATACAAGTTCTAAGCTTTTACAAATTATTCCACCTTACAATAGTTTTCTTATAATAACTCAACAAACTAAATCTTACATAATAATATGAAACACCTTCCTCTATGAGAAAACACACCATCAAATATACTTTGTCTTACTTAGTTATATCTTCTGCAGTTCTACTGAATTCTTTGAACCCTATGATGACTTGTGCTTCTGTTAAACCTTGTTCATTAGAGGATTCCACATCTTATTCTTCATTTACCTTAAGGTGTATACGAGCACCTGTAAAAAGGGAAAATGAATATAGATTAATTTAGGGAATTGGATCCAAGTTATAATTTTCAATGTATAATACAATTCAGCTGCTTGTTCGTAAGTTCTACTTTAAGCTTCGTCACCGTTGTAAAATATTTAGCAACATTATGAAAATCGTTAACTGTCTCCTTCATAGCTTCTTCAACACCAGAGCATTTTAAATGTTTTTGCTTCCTTCTTTTTTTTTGTTACTTTTTCCATTGGTAGTACTACCATGGATTTTTTCAGCGATAGTTCATTTACTTTGGCTGCTCGTGGAAACCTTCCACTTACTGGGTACAAAGTAAATGGATTTGCACGCCAATATAAGATCCAAATTAGCGATTTCTTCACTGTCTTCACCAACCTTATTTATATAACGAGATCTTTTTTAATTATATGGCGGATAGATGCTGGTAGACCCGTGGTAGTCACGTGGAAAAGCTTCGTTAAAGGAGAGTATAAGATTCAAATTTTCGATTACTCTACTGACTACACCTTCGGCGATACAATCGTGTGAACGAGATTTAGAATTTCTCAATTAGTGACCTACGTATATTTCAACTTAAGTGGTAATATTTCCAGCATAAGGACATTCCAAGATAAATGGCTGGGAGATGCTCGTCAATACAGTCGATGACACTGATGAGGTATTTTTGTAGGGAAGCTATCTTTCAGTGCATTTACTAGTGGTGAAACATATTCATTATCGTCAATGAATATGATTTCTTTATTCTCCGAAGCTATTAATTCATATTCGTATTTAATTGACGATTGAAAGTCGATAATTTCATTTAAATGATTTATTCATCTT
Organism: Synergus japonicus; assembly: GCA_900474275.1. Lineage (NCBI taxonomy): Eukaryota > Metazoa > Arthropoda > Insecta > Hymenoptera > Cynipidae > Synergus > Synergus japonicus. The sequence continues at coordinate 7,411 of UCOH01009911.1, forward strand.
GTATTCGATGTAATACCTGTGCTTGAACTAGATGGCAATGATATGGGGGAAGAATTTTCAAATTCGTATTTCATCGCTGATGCAAAGTCGTCAATTTCATTAAAATGATCTATTCCTCTTGGATTCAATGTAACACCTTCGGTTGAAGTGGATGGTAATAACATGGGAGAATTTTCAAATCCGTCAAAATTAAGGCTATCTGTAGAAAATTAATCACCCGAATTGATTCCTGAGCCTTGTAAACCCTAAAATGAAAGTATACAATAAATTTTGAGTTTTAGGAAAGTAAATAAAGCTTTCAAGTATGATTGCAATGTCTAATCTAGCTCTAATCTTATTTTTTCAAGTTGAAATGTCCTATTATATGCGAAAACAATCCGAGGTGACGATGGCATCGTACGGAAATCGAGAAGGCGAAACAGCTCCTTGAGTGCGTGTAATTGATTGCGCGAATAAAGGTGAATCCACACGTCGACTTGTTCCAACGCGTAAATTTTTCCGCACGTAAAATTGGTGTTGCGCCCCCACCAACTTACCCAAGTTGTGTCGCGTTCCCACCAAGTCGGACCCATTTACCGCATTCCCAATCAATTACAAAACTTTACAAATTTAATTTAACGCGACACGACTTGGGTAAGTTGGTGGGGACGCGACATCAATTTTACGGACGAAAAAAATTTATGCGCGGAACAAGAGTTAGAGTCGGCGTGTGGATTCACCTTAAAGGAGGAACACTGCAATTAGAACTCGACTGGAGTTTTGTCCCGACCTTATTAACTGCCGTTAATAGGGCAGTGGAACCACTATTAATGAACCTAGAGGAACGTCTTCCTTTTCCGCCAACGCAATTTGGCCACGATCCTCCGGCGCAGATTCAGTCGGACCTGGCGCTTTCTTGGGAAGTCTGGATTCAAGGACATAAGAGACACCAAAAATTTGAACTTAAACCTAAAGAAGCATCGCACGCGTCACTTTGTGTTTGGTGCAAATCGTTCACCAATTTCACCAAAAAAGAGAGATAATTTTCGGTCCTTATCCGGTAGCTGTAAAGACACCCGTGAACTCAGAACGAGAGAACCGAGGAATGAAAGAGGATGGGGAATGAAAGATCCTTCTTTTGGCGCTTACCCGGTCCTTTATCGGTATCTTAAGGATATTCGAGAACTCAAGGTGAAGCTTCAGGGAAGTCAGGATAAGCTGAATTGCGAAGAAAAAAATGAAGAAAGGATGGGTGTTTAAAAAAAATAGTAGTCTTTTTCCTTCGATTTAACGTCGATTTTTCGAGAGGAGAAAGAGCCCAGATACAGTTAGAATGCCAAACAGTTTTTTCTTCCAATGTCGAAATCACGGATGATGCTTCCAGTGAGCGAGCCGCGTATTTACGTAGTTGGCGCGTGGGGAAAGGTGGAGCCCGGAGTGGGAGAACATGCGCCGTGATTGGATGTTACCATGCTCGCCTAGTCCTTTTTTTTTCAGGAAATAATTGATTTAATCTGGGTTTTGTTGAAATAAACGCTTTATTCTGGTTTTTACTAGAAATAACCGCTATAATTTATTTTTTTGGGCTCTTACTCCTTCTTCGGATTCTCAACGGTTATTTTTATTTTTAGCTTTCGGCGAATCTACAAGGCGTCAAAAACGAAAATAATATAAAGTAAAGATGCGACAAGATGTTTTTAGGACACCTTTGCAACATTAGACGTATTAAAGACGTTTATTGAGCTAACATTGGACGTTCTTGGGATTTTCATAGTTTTGAGACAAGTAGGTTGATAATATTGCTTTTCTCTTTTTGTCACATAATATATATGTATCTATATTTTATATTAAGTAAGAGATATAGTAACGTTAAATAAATGTTGTATAATGATTACAATGAACATTTATCACTCAAAATAAGTGTTCAAGAACATCTCTTATCATTATCATGTATCATTAGACATAATGATCAGGGCTTATCTGTCGACAGTAAAACCACAGAATTTATAACGTTAACCGACATTTCACGTAGTAATTCGTAATATGAGCTGAAAAGTTTCAACTTTTGGAAATAAAATGTTATTTTCATTGTTTAGAAGATAATTCTGTTATAATATAACACCAGCGCCTAATAGGGTCTTGTCTAGTTTTTTCTGGATTAGAAATTCTAGTAAAATACAACTTCAAAAAGAGACAGATTTCTACATTAATTCTTTTAAAAGTCTATATTTGTTCATAAATTATGGATAAATAGACTTTATAATTCCATTACAAAAAAAAAAATATGAAAGGAAAAAAGTACCGGAATTCCTTAATTCAAAATAACAGTTTAAGGGCATGTATTACTTACCCGATCCCTACCTTACAGTCATTTTTTTCTCTGTAACGCTACTACTAAATTTATAAAGATATCAAATTGAAAATTTATAAAAATAAAGAAATTATGCTAATGTATGTTTGTCTGGTTTTAAATTTTTGTAAAACTAGAAAACATTTTTTTGAAAAAAATTTTTTTTTTCAATGTCAATATTTAGGACCAGACAAACGTATCTTAAGACTTTAGCTTCAAATATAGAAATTTTCAATGTGGTATCTCAATAAATGTAGACGACATTTTTTCTCTGACCACTTTAACCATTTTAAAAACTGGCGTGCATGATTCAGAAAAAAACTATTGGACCAATCAGGCTGAAATTTGGACATGTTATTCTACACATATGTCTCTATCGCATGAATCAAAATAATTGAAATCCGAAAAAAATACAAAATGGCCGACTTGATGATTTTTTACCTTTTTCTAACTGTAAATTGTTTAAAAAAAGGGCTAAATATTAATAAATAATTATGATTTTGGTTCATGCCATAACGAAGCATGTGTTGAATAACATATCCAAATTTCAGCCCGATCGGTCCAATAGTTTTCTCTGAATCGTGCACGCGAGGTCGAAAAACGTTGTTTCTAGAAAAACGCGTTTAGTTTTTGTTCTAAAATACAGGGTGATCCATTTTAATCTATAAGTATCTTCTAAAATACGTAATTTACGAAAAAATGGTTTAGACAATAATTGACCTGGATCGAGAGGGCCATTTAACTGTACCATCAATTTTGACCTTCAGTTCAATTTTTAAAGTCATTTGCTTCAAACGTGCGCTAAATGCAGGTTCGGTGCGTCCGAGATGCTTACGTTGTTTTGCGTTTTTCGACCTGTTCTCGATATTTATGACTAAAATACCGATTAACCCAACAATTCTACATATATTTATTATAAGAATTTGCGCTTTTTAGAAAATCAATTTTTCAAAAATGTTCTTTGGTAGGAACCCCTTAAGGGCATGCTCTGCCCCGTGGTTTGTGAAAATTTTTTTTCGAAGTCACCATGGCCAAACGAAATGATATATCGCTTTCAAACTTTGGGATATGGGAAATGAGACACTAAATTGCGTTTTAAAATTTAATTTGAGTAGTAATTTTGAAAAAAAATCCGATCCCTACCTTACCGACTTAGCTTTTTTTCAAAATTACTACTCAAATTAAATTTTAAAACGCAATTTAGTGTCTCATTTTCCATATCCCAAAGTTTGAAAGAGATATATCATTTCGTTTGGCCGTGGTGACTTCGAAAAAAAATTTTCACCAACCATGGGGCAGAGCATGCCCTTAATTCCCTGTCATTTTCCCGTTATTTTCTCGAAAAAATGACAGGACAAAAGTTATAAAATTTGCCGTGATTTTCTTCCTGACATTATTTTTCGTAAGCTTTAGTTTTTGTCTGAAATAGGTTATTATATATTTTTTCTGACAACTTAATCTTTCAATGAATATTTCATACATGCTTCGTATAGACATAAATATCATTTTACGTTTTTTTGTCATACATTTTTTTTATCGGCAATGAAATATTTTCTAATGAATGCGCTAATTATCATTTAGTAGTTGTCGATGTTCAAGAGCAACGCGAAGCAGATAAGAAAGTGCAAAGGTGCGCTTGAAAGCAATATGCGGTCGTGTGAATTTTCTACGCCATCAACACTGCTTCAATGGCATCAACGGAATCTTGCCGCATCGATGCGCCAGTTAATGGCGGATATGCGCGATTTGTCTTTCAGCGACTGTCGACGAAGTGTTACGAAACCTTTTAAGTTGTTCGTTATCTGAACAAAGAAACTGTAGTAAAAAATGACTACTAAGTAATAACTCCAGTCTCGATTACTATACTATTTCCTGCTCATTCAATTAAAAGTGCAACTGCCAATTATATGTATTATGAACATTTTTCTACTGTTTATTCAAGTTACATGATGTAATTTTTATGTAACACTTATATGGATAATTTGAAAAAGGTTTATATTTCATGTTCCTAGAAGTTTTTTCAATGTTCATGTCCTGTGCAGAAATTTGTGACGTTGTCTCATTTAGAAATGAAACACCCTACCTGATTGGAGACCGGTTAGGTACGGGCTAAAATACTAAAATAGTAACATGGTACACTCATCTCCCGATCGAGGGCACTCTGGTCGAGGGCACTTTTCACGCTTGGCTGATTCTTCGTCCCCCCCGAGCGTCCCTCGACAGCCAACACTGAAGTTCGGGCGCTCGAAGTGACCTTGAAGTCAGCGCCGTACTGCGTAGCCTGCGTAGTATAGGAATTAGCGAATCTTAAAGTCTACATACACCGGTCCTGAGTGGTGATGTCAGAGTACTCGCTCGAGCTATTTTAATCCCATCCGATCGAGGGCACCGCTCGGGGGTCGAGTGCCCTCGATCGGATGGGTGTGCGGTGCCCTCGATCGGGAGATGAGTGTACTCCTGATCTGGCCCCGATGCCACATCAAAATTTCTATACGGGAAGTAAAGAGATAGAAACACGTAGAAATTTAGAGATAGAATTTTTATATCCCCGTGTCCAGTGATATCTATTTCTTTCTATCCCTATTAATCTCTGTCTTATTTATCTAACTCTATATTTTTCAATCTATTTGTTAATATCTATAATCTATGTTAGGAACCAATGAAAATTTAAAAGCAAAATTACATGTTCCTGTGAAGAATTATTTCTTTAAAAGTCCTTGATAGGTTGGAGGAATCACAGAAGAGAAAGAGAGAGAACTATGTTCATGTAGTTCAGTCAGCTGTAATTATTTTGCAGGATAAGCGATCGCTTTTTGTTCATTCTCGGTTGAAAAATGTCATATCTATGGGAGAAACAAATAAATCACAACTCAAGTTCGATAGATAAAATCAGGCAGTATATTTTGCAGAGAGGCTGGAGTCATTCCGGATCTTCCCTATTGAGCCGTAGATGAATTAATTTGACGATAGAAGTACACTTGATGCACTAACTGTAGTCTTTGAATTTTGCCGAGAATCACACTTTCTTCTTATTTCGGTTCTAAATCTCTCCCATGCTTCGCAAATATTCCTAGAATTACATACAAATTAAATAGTTGGTTCCAAACCGAAAAAAATGATTCCCTTCCTATGAATTTTCATATAATTCCGGCGCAACTTTGTAGAGACCCAAGTTATTATTATTATTATTATTCGGGCAGGGCAAACAAATGCTCCATAGCACTGCGGTAAAACCTATTGTACAGTGCCCATTACATTAAACATTGCCTAATAGAGAGCTTTATACCATAAATGCATATATTGCTCTATAGGGGATGTCATCAAAATCCTCTGGGCTTAAAAAGTAATCCCCGAGATATTTTTCTCTAAATATAGCAAGCGCATCACATTCGCATAATATGTGATGCGCTGTTTCTTTAGAGTAACTGCACTTACGATAACGAGGATCGACCTCAAATCATATCGTGTATAGGTGTTTATTCAGGTGACAGTGGCCAGTTAATACCTCTACCACGACCTTCACCTGCCTCCTTTCCATATTCAATAAGTGCTTTGACCTTCCTGAATATGACGTACTGATGTACCTCTTCGAATGCACTAACTCTTTGACTTCATCCCACTGTCTCGCATGTAACCATTGAGCCCACTCCTCGACTGCTCCTTTAGCTACAGCTTGTGATATTCCACAGTAGAGTTCTGGTCCAATAAAGGGCATTGAAGTTCCCTTTTTTGCCAATGCATCCGCCTTTTCATTTCCCAAGATATCTTCATGACCAGGCACCCACATTAGTTTTATCCAATTGACCGCTGATACTTGAAGAAGGACCTGGGCACAACTCCATACCAACTTGGACGTAATCATCTGAGAGTCGAGGGCCTTAAGTGCGGCCTGACTATCAGAACAAATATAGATGTGCTGGCATTTATATGCCCGCAAAGATATATCTTCAAAACACGTCTTTATAGCAACCACCTCGGCTTGGAATACTGTGGGGAATCTACCAAGTGCTATTGAAATTTCAGCCCTTGGTATCCTCCCACAGACTCCAGCTCCGGTGCCCTGAAAATCTTTAGACCCATCTGTATACCAGATGAGCCCCCCCCCCCCCGGTTTAAACAATGCTTCTTTGTTATGATTCGCTTTGAAATTCGAGTCCGGATTTTATCTTCAAATTTTGGCAAATTTTTGTGGTTAATTGTTCATGTAGATTCAGAAGGAAAATACATGAATCATGAGCCAGTTCCACAAAGAATCTTGCCAGATGCTCAAAACAATGTTTCCCTAACTCGGCTTATTTGTAGTCAACGCAGGGACTCTTTATCGACGCTTGGCACCTGATGTTGACTTGATGGACTTAGGTTTTCGCGAACACGACGTGGGTCGACCAGGTTGCTATCCCTGTTGGAAGTAAAAAAATAGAAATGGATAGAAATTTTTGGACAGAAAAGGATAGAGATTTTCTATCCGTTCCAAGTGTACACTTTGCATCCATCAAACGCTATCTTTTCTATCTTTGTGAGTATCCATCGTTTATACTAGGCTATAAAGAGATAGGCTATGCCTATCTCTTTCTATCCTTCCCAAAAAATTTATATTCATTTTCTCTATCTATTTCTATCTTTCAGTCTATGTGTTTCAAAGAAATTTGAATATCTTTCTATCTCCCATTTTCAATATTTTTCTATCCTTATTTTTAAACTTATTCATTTTCATGTTTTTAAAATGCATAATAATATTTTAAATACAATATTTTGTACATAAATATTATTCTAGTCTTACCGCTAACGACGAAGTAATAGTAAGGAGTATTATCTCCTATGCATTTGTCCGGCAGAGGTGGGACAACAAGATACATATAACACTTAATCGTAATTAAAATGTATATACGTTTCATGATTTTAGAGTTTAGAAGAAATTCAAATTGCGAAAAGAGTCACAACAGCGTTGAAATTATTAGGCAGATAGAAATAGAAAAATATATATGGTATAAAAAAATTGAAATTATTGTACAAGGATAGATGTGGATAGAAGAATAAGGATTGAAATGGGTGGAGTTTTGGTAGTATACTTCGAGATAAATAAAAAAGTATTAAAGTGATCCAACAAAGATTGATATAGATAGAAAGATAACGATTGAAATGGATAGTCTTGATAGTATAGATTGCAAAAAGGATAGAAACGGATTGTGATGATTAGATTAAAGATAAAAATCGATAGAAAGGTAGTGATTGAAAAGGATAGACTTGGTAATATACTTCAAGAGAAATAGGAAAGGAATGAAATGAATATACAAGGATTTTGAAAAATTGAAAAAATGTTTCTTTTTGTTCGCTGTACAATGACCAGGAATCTGACGATTCAGTAAGGTTGTTAACCGTATGTCGAATTTGAAATGTCTTTCGACGTTTAGTTTTGGAAATAATTGCATGTACTATTTTACAATTCAATTTGACTTGAATAAAATAGATATAAATTTATAAATTAAAAAAAAATTTAATTTAAAATAAATTTATTATTATAAATTTGCTCCAGCTGACCATTGTATATGTCTAAATCTTATAAATAAGAATGTGGAAGGAGAAGAACGAATCTGAGAATGGAAGGTTGGATAGGAGAAATGTGAGGTAGAAACAAAACGATAGCGCGCCTATGAGTGACATGCACACATTCATATTTTATCATCTGTTTAACGACATCAGGTGGAAGATTCGTAGCACGTGTGTGAGCGCTATGATGTTCTACGTTGACGCTCTCGCTCTCTCTCTCTCTCTCTCTCTCTCTCTCTCTCTCTCTCTCTCTCTCTCTCTCTCTCTCTCTCTCTCTTTCATTTGATTTCTTAATTACATTCTATCTTTCATTCTCGTATGTTCTAATAATTCATTATCATATTTTATTATTTTATAATGTCCGAAATGATTATAAATATTTGTTTTAGTTTTGTTGGTTGGTCTTGGGTAATTATAATCAACTGGATATTAGTCATAAATTTTGATTTACTAATTTTATAATAGCGGAGCTACAACCTGATTCATTCTTCGAGACTTTACCCAGCATTTCGTGTATAGCACGAAATGAGCATTGTCGAGGTGTTTCGTTGACAGCTCGGGTTACCGTAGCCAGTTGCATCAAAGAAATACTTTTTGTGTTATTAACCTGTTTGTAGTGGAATTTATTATTGAAAGTTATTCTTTGAGATCTCTAAAATCAGAAATAGGACAAAAAGAAATAAAGTATTTCCAGAAGGCTGGCACTTAATTTCCTCATTTATCTTTCGTCTAACCACCTTTGCCTTTTTAAACATCTTTTTTAACAGTTATGATAAATGCCCTATCTTTTTTAATTTCCTTATTTCTATCTCATCTAGCATGCCTATCTCTTCCAATCTCTTTGTCAGTATAATCACTAATCTATCTATTTCAATTCCTTCTTTTTTCGATCTTATCTTATTCCTTGTCACCTACTTCCATTCCATTCACTCCATATTCCTTTGCACCAATATGGTTTCACTCCTTTATGTTTTAATCCGCTTTTATCTATCTTATTATAGATATATTTTATTTATTCATTTAGGAATAAATTGGGAGAATATACATATATTTATATAAGGTCATGCCTCAAATGTGGTCTCAATTAATTTATTACAAATAACTACTTTTTTAAAACGAAATAATTGCACTGTAATTAGATAAACCAGGATGAATTTGAATAGAAAAGAGTTAAAATGAAACAGACAAGAAGTGAATTGAGATAGAGATAAAATGATATAGACGAAGATAGAGAAAAGGTAGAAAGGCATAGAATATATGTGATTCAAAGAGATAAGCGTTTATGTGGATTCATATGAAGATAGAAAAAAATAGACGGGCATAGATGAGAGACAGAAATAGATATAAATCGATAGGATTTCTATCTCTTTACTTCGAATTCCTCAATTTTCATCAAATCTCCTCGTTTTGAGATCTCCTGAGTGACAAACATATTTTAAGCCAGTTTCTGTCGTCTGCAGGAATGGGAACAGGTTGAAATCTTTTAAATTTACAGATTTTTCTTGTGGAATTTATAAATTTTCCATGCTTAGAATCAAAAGATTTTATAAGCTGTAAATATAAAAGATTATTTCTGCTATGTTAGCAGATGACTCTAACAGAAATTTTTTTCTAAATTCTACCGATAGAGTAGTAAGAAATATTTAACTGATCTAAATCTGTAAGTTTAACAGATTTATTCTTCTGCGCATTTGCCATTTTTATCACACTTTAATGTAGTCAGTCCTCTTATAATTCTGAAATTTCCTACAATTATCTCACCTTTCTAGTTTCTTCACCTTTCTGATTTAATGTTTCCGTATATAGCGTGGGATTTTTTTGTAGCAAAGCATAGCCGATAATCCACGGAACTCGTGGCAGCGAGTCTGGGGTGCTTTTCTTACCTCTATTTATGATACTACAGCTCGGCAATAGGATGATTGCTCGACCGCCAGCGACTAAAGTGGATAAAGTCTTCTATAGTAATTTAAGTCGAGAGAGACGGTACAGTAGTGTAGAGTCCGGGCCCTTTCGAAATTTTTACGACTGTGTCATTTGAATTCACTCATTTACATCTCATAAAATCGTCGAAAATATTTCCGGAACCATGAGTGGAGCCAGAATAAAAAAAATATATTCAACTCTGCGACGTATTATTTCTTGTTGCTGTAGTATCATGCCGCAACCCTGTTAGAATCAGAAAGGTAGAAAGAGATAGACATTTTTTATCGTTTACAATTAAGGAGTTACCATTGATACAAGAATTTTCATTACCATTTCAATCAAACTTTCACGATATCTAAATATGATCACCAAAAGTACTCAGTTAAAATGTCAGAAGCCTAGGGTACTTTATAAATAAGTTATTAATGTTTTTCACTTCGTCATACTTAACATTATTTTTACGTGAGATAGCGTTTTAAAGCTCTTTATTGAGTGATATTTAAGTAACCACCATTAAGATGTTATTGATAATTTTTTAAAGGAAACACAAGTATTTCAAAATTGTGCTGTAAAAAGAATCTTAATCATTTGGTTCCTGCATATATATAAAAAAAATAATTAATCACGAAATTTGCGCTTCTGACTATTGACTATCGCAATCTGGCAACATCACAATCTCACGCAATAGTAGACCGTTCGCGCGGCGTTTGAATCAACCAATGGTGACTGAGATCTATGTTGATCGCGCCAGTAATATTGTCAGATTTTAATTCAGTAAGTCATACGAGTGTAAGTATTACGACTACGCAGTCTATTGATCTCGGCAGTATCGATGGTTCCTCCTTAAGCGGCTAATATGGATCTCTAAAAAATTACTCCGTTTGAAGTAACCTGTGTAGAAAAGTCGACTGGGGCCAAGGTGGGTTCGAGTCAGATTACCCATATACCAGATGAGCTCCAACTAGAAACACCAACCTCACCGTGGGTAGATATTTGGGTTGTAACGTTTAAATCAACTGTTCGTGTTAAATGGACTATACAGGGTGTCCCACCACCTATGAACAAGCCGGTACTGGGTGATAGAGGACAAAAAAAAAGAAACAGAAAAGTCCTCTGGCAAATTTTGATCTGGGCCTTAATTTGAGCACAGTAAATCTTCAAAGTTGGACATAATGAACCAATCAGGAGCGAGATTTAGCAACCAATTGTTTCTCACCAACAGGCACACTATCTCAACACTTGAAACACAAACAAATGGTTGCTAAATCTCGCTCCTGATTGGTTCATTATGCCCTACTTTGAATCTTTACTGTGCCAAAATTAAAGCCCGGATCAAATTTTGCCAGAGAACTTTTCTGTTTCTTTTTTTGTCCTCTATCACCCAGTACCAGCTTGTTCATAGGTGGTGGGACACCCTGTATAACAAATTCACTAACACCAACTAATGCCCATATTGAAAAAATAGCTGGGCCCTGTGTGGGCAAACTTTCCTTTACCGATTTAAGGGCATGTGTTACTTACCACATGAGCAAGTTTTTAAACCCGGGTTTTTTTCTACAATATTTACATTTTCAAAAAATTATAGTCAACATCTATTAAGAACGTGAACACGGACGGATGTTGACTAAAATTTTTTTGAAAATGTAAAAATTGTAGAAAAAAACCCGGGTTTAAAAACTTGCTGATATGGTAAGTAACACATGCTCTTAATAAAAAGGGTTTAATTATCCAGTGAATAACAAATGAAATATCCAAATATTAATATTTATTATAGAAACATTTAATGAGACAATGAGTGAGATTTTAAATGGAATTTAAATGTTGTTCTGTTTGGAATCCTGTCGTACTTTTCGACCTCCATCTCAATCTCTTGCGCCAGTTAATGTTAATGCAATAGCATCCAAAGTGATTTTTTCCAATAATAAGTTTAACTTATCATCTTTCTTACTTCTACTGTGTCTTTGGATTACAGCATCTATAATAATTAAATTATAAAATAATAATTTGAAGTTATCATAATATGACTAACTTCACAAATAGAATGTGAGAAAAATTCTAAATTTTAAATTATACCTTTCTGAGAATCGTACATCGGCCAAGACGAACTTTTCTCGAGCCTCTTCGTCCACGAGTAACAAATTCTTTAATTGATAATAATAAATTTGATTTTTATCAGTGTGCTGAAGGTCACTCAGGTCCATGATAATATCTAAAAAGAAATAGAAAATATAGTTAATCTATAATAACATAACCTGTACCTATGTTACGTGCTGCACAAAACCAAGTAAAAGACTTGCTCATTATATATAGACTCACCTATGTTTTTTGGAAACAGAGTTTGATAAACTTTTATGAATAATTCTGCTTCTGAAGTAATACTTTGGTAACTGGTAAAAAATCGAAACGAGACGCGAAGACGCAAAGTGAAGGTGCCGTTCTATGAAGGTGCAATACGCCATGATGTCAGAAAACATCGCATGTAGACTAGAAAAGGCGCGCTTTTCAAAATAGTTACGTTCATTCATTTTTCATGACAAATTAAATTTTCTTTAAATTAAATAGTAACACCCAATACACCAAACATTCCGTTCTTCTAAGTACATAACAAGAGATATCTTTGAAAAAAGTTACCAGATGAGGCCAGATTCGATCGTTGTGGCAGCGCCCACTATGGGTACTTTAAGGGTACGCCCGATGTAAACCGAAGCACATAATTAAATGGTGATTGCCTTAATAATATGAGTTTTAATAATTAAAACGTAAGAACTACTTAGAATTTTTTAGTATTAATGTCAGATTACGTTCAGCTAGTCATTTAATTAATACATTTTACAAATTAATTCCATTTTTTATAAACTGAGACACCCAACTGGGCGCCCAAGTTGACACCGATTTACAAACTGGGATAAAATGGGCAGCTTTCCACACGGGAAAAAGATAAAAATTCTATCTATTTTAATCTTTTTCGTTCTTCAAGATTAAAATAAAAAGAAAAAATCTATCCAAATTTATCCTTCCCTATAATTTATGCCTATCTATTCTTATCTCTTTTTTAACCTACAATAAAGTTTTTCCTTTTGAATCTCAATCTTTCAACCTCTCTGTTTCCTTTGCCTATCTTCGCTAATAATTTCCTATGCTCCACTTGTCCACGCGAAACTTTCCTTACTCTCCGCCTATCCAAACCAATCTGTTTCTATCACTTTTGTAATATACTATTATATCTTTATCAAAGAAATTTTCTTTTTAACTAAAAAAAAAAAAAATATCTTTGAATCAAATAAATTTTTTTTAATACAAAGATGTTTTTATTTGGCTCTGAGGTAAATATACGTTTATTTGATTCAAACAAACTTTTTTTCTGAGTGTATATACAACGCTTATATTTTTCAATATATTTGTATGTATTTTCTATTTATTCTTTTTCTTTATTCTATCCATATCTATCCTTTTTTAATCATTTAAATTCTTTTTCATCTGTCTTGAAGTATACTACCAAATATATACATTTAAATCTTTATCTTTCTATCCATGTCTTTAGCTTTTTATTCAAGTCTATCCTTGAATAATCATTTCCATCCTTTTCTATTTCGCTTGAAGTATATTACCAAGTATATCGTTTAAAATTTAAAAATGAATAAGTTTAAATCTAAGGATAGAGAAATAGAGCTGTCGGTAGGTCAGGTGGTAAGACGCGAGGGAAATAGTAAAAGGAAATCATGGTAAAGGAAAATCATTGTAAAGGAAAGTCATTGTAAAAGGAAATCATTGTTAAGATAAATCATTTCATAGAAAAGGGAAATTTATGAAAATTGCAAAAAATCGTGATTTTTATGGTTTTCTCATGGTTAAAAAACATAAGTATATAACGTTTAAGGGGAGCGCCTGGTTTAGAGGGCCAAAAACTCGATGTTTTGGAAGTCATCTTAATCGATGCTAAGTACATCTGAAAATATGTTGCCAAAATATTACGTCAAAATTCGAAGTAATTTTTCAGCTACGACCTTTAAATGACCGCACGCACACGAGGCATGTAAGGGCGCATGGCTCACTTTAAATGCGATTTTCTTGAAACAGCATTTTTTGACAATGCGTACACGATTACAAGGATTGTAATCAATGAATCTTAATGGCTCTTGGCTTATTTTAAAGCTTATTAGTACAGCTTCTATTTGAACTAACAAAATGATATAGAAAATTATATTAAACAACTTTTTTTTTGCAAATCATCGTTAAATATTGTCTAGTAAACACTAGAATTTTTTTCAATCTTGCATACATTTTGCAATTTTTGACATTTTGCTTCCTCATAGAGGAAGCTTTGTAGTGGTGAGAAAATCCAGTTTCCTAATAAAGGTTTTTTTGAACATATTTTCAACATATTTCATCATATCTAATATGATGATCTGAAAAAATTTCCGGATGTGTGTGTGTGTCGCGATCCAGCAATTTCTTAAAAACGTGTAGAGATAAACTGATGAAATTTTGCATAGTTATTTCACTATATACCTAGTTGCATTTTTTATAAGGGTTTAATACAATATTTAACTTAACCAGTTTATAATTTTAGTTTATAATTTATAATCTATAATTTTCGTAAAATTCATTTTTCCACTATAACTTCTCAAATATTGAAAATTAAAAGCTAATGTAAGAAAAATTAAGATTACTTTCATCAATGAAGATTCTTTGTGTCTAGACGAATCGATTTACCTATAAGATTAATGCATTTTATAAAAAAATTAAAAAGTTATGGTTTATTGTAATTTTTAGAAAATGAATTTTTCCAATATAACTTCTCAAATAATCAAAATTTAATGCTGATGTAAAGAATACTTAATGTGTCCTCTATGAGGAAACAAATCAAATTTGCTTACAGGAAGAAAAGTGTTCATTGAAGGAGTACAAAAGTTGATACAACATGACAGCTAGTTTCATTTGTTCTTAGTTCAAATAGAGGATAATTTCATAAAGTTTAAAAACCTCTATGATTTTTATTTTTCAACTAAAAATTACGGCCGCTATGGTGTACACAGTGGGGGCCGTCAGGAGCGTCGGGCTGGGAACGATGTCCATTTTCGGTCAAATAAAATTATTATTTTGTAATCAAATAATTTTTTTGTAAGTTTAAATCACAAATAAAACAGGTAAAAAGTATTTAAATAGATTACTATGTTTTAAAGCTTAAAAAAAAATCCGCAATATTTTGCAATTTTTGACTCTCTAAACCAGGCGCCCCCCTCAAATAAAATCAGATTGTTCAGGATTTCGGAAGTACACCCTAAAAAAGTAAACAAATTAACAAAGTGACCCTTAATACTACCTCTGTTGAGAATTGCGGACGATATGGTGTTTTCGCGGACAAATTGACATTCAGAAGCCATTTTTGAGCCGATTTAAACAGTTTTTTTAAAATTAAAGCTAATACTTTTCAAGAGTACTGGGTTTAGAAAAATACTTAGATTAAATTCAAAATACCTATAAATAATGAAGCATCTATCCAGGAACGTTATCCAGTAGCTTGCGCAAGTATAGATAGTAATTTTCGACAATCGATACTTATCGCTCGGAAATTACCCGCGATCATTTGAATTCGGTTTAGTTAATCGTTAAATTAACTTACTAATTAATTAACCGGTTTTTAAAATAATACTGTGAAACTATAAATGCGGTAGTTTTTTTATTAGAAATTGAAAATATAATTAAAGATCCATACCACAGTAAACATAGTTAATTTTGAAAAAAATCTAATAATGATTACTTTTTGTAATGTAACATAGATGTTGTATGTTCTTATTTAGCTCAAAAAATGTAGGGACAATTTTTTTTTAATTATATTATTTTAGAAAAATAAATAATATGCCATAAAATATAAGATTTGAAAAAAGGCAAACGCGCGCAAAATGCATTTGATATCATACCTTAAAAAAGATATTCTATCATATATAATAAGATATAAGATTATTATTATTACCGACTATACAAAAATATTTGACGAAGTTATGAGTACTTGAATTTTGAAAACTAATAAACTGATAACGTTGTCAAAAAAAAATTAAAATATATCTTCATTGTGCGATTTCTTTTAAAATAAACTTTATGATTTTGTGATATAAATCTGACAGTTTTCAAGAAAGGAACTAAAGTGTTATATCAGAATCAGAAAGAAGAAGATAAATATATAATAGGTATTATAAATTTTAAATTTCACATTATCTATATTACCTATCTATAAATGTCTATATACAAATATATTATCTATGTATAAATGACTTATCAATAGTTTATAAAGTATAAAAACGTTAATGAAATATGAAGTATCATAAAAAATAAAATTTAAAAACAAAGGAAAATTAGATTAAAATTCAGTCATATTTTACATAAAGTAGCGAACGATTCGCATTTGATTTTATTATATTTAATTTGAATAAAAAATGTTTACCGCAATCTTTATAACTACTGTACGTTTTTCGTAAAAAAGTGGGTAATATTGTTTAAAAAATTTACTACATTTACAGTTGTATTGGATGTTTAATTAAATAATCTATTATAGTAATTACTCAGTCGATTATTTCAAATAATACTGTACACAACTATAAATGCGATATTTTGTTAGAAAACAAAACCACAATTAAACATTAGTACAACTGTAAATGTAGTTAATTTTGAAAACAATATAACAACTTTTATTTTTTTATAAGATTTAAAATGAAAGTAAATGCGCGCGCGTTCGTGCTTTTATTAAAAAATTTATTGAGTTGCTATCTATCGATAAAAATCAATAATTATTTTATTGATAAAGTTTTATCCTCATAGAATTAAGAAAGTGTCTAAAAATTCTTGATTATTTGATTTAAAAAAAAAGTGTGCGATGGCCGGGAATCGAACCCGGATCAACTGCTTGGAAGGCAACTATGCTGACCATTACACCACCATCGCACTATATTCAACATGTAAATGATCAAGTGCTCATATTAAAAATATCTTCAACAATTTAATCTTCTTTTGTCTCAAAACGATAATGGGGCATTACAGAAATTATATTAGAACAAAAGAATTAGAATGTAAAATTTAATTTTTCAAATATATATAATTTAATTTTAATGTCAATTAAGATATAATCTTTCAAAATATTGTTCTTATAAATTAAATTAAAAAGCTAATATCAAATATTTAGAATTGGAATTTAAAAATTATATATGAATTGAATTTTAATTTTAATTAAAATGTGATCTTTGAAAATATTTTTTAACTAAATTTTATAAAAATAAAATCAATCTTTTAGAATTAGATTTTAAAAAAAGTGTGCGATGGCCGGGAATCGAACCCGGATCAACTGCTTGGAAGGCAACTATGCTGACCATTACACCACCATCGCACTATATTCAACGTGAACGATCTGGAGCTCATATTAAATTATTGAATACCAACTGTTCATGATGCTGTGAAATTGCACTCTCTTGAGAAATATATGTTTGTACAGGTGTAGAGTGTGCAAAGAAAGTGAAAGAGATAAGATACAGCCATCGTGTAGAACACAGAACGTACACAGTGAGCCTCATCCATTTTCACCTGAAAGTTCTACACTGAAAGACTTTCTTTTACAATAAATAATAAAAATGTATGAAAGTTCGTATACTCTGCATCAAAGCACTGCAAAATGTGCAACTTTTCTAATTATTCATATTACAATACGGAACTTTAAAACTTTGATAATAGTATTTAATAAGTTTAGTCTAAAAATTGGTATTTGGA
>UCOH01009915.1:0-26538 GCA_900474275.1 Synergus japonicus
AGTAGGGAGAGTTAGTAGTAAATGAGAAACTTTGTCCGTTTCATCGAGCTTTGCACCTGCTGCTGTCAATTCAGAAATCAAATCGTCGAAAACTGTAAAATGTCTTGAAAGTGGTGTGTCACTTGACAACTTTAATCCAAGCAACTTCTTTCTTAGAGCCAGCTGAGTTGCAAGACTTTTGCGTTCATAGATAACGTCCAAATTATGCAAAATTTCTTTTGCAGTGCACTCTGCCTTAGCAAAACCGAGAAACGAGTCGGATAGATATTCTACAATTACACTTTTGGCAATCCTTTCAGCCTTATTCCACTCATCACTTGGTTGCACGGGAATTTCACTGTCTAAAATTTTAATTACAGCTAATTCAGTTAATAACGCACGTATTCTAAACTTCCAAACACTGTATCTTTCACCATCGAAAGGTTTGATGTTCCGTTTCGCCTTTAAACTTTCCATTGTCACTTGTTAAACGAGAATAGCACTTAGAGTGTTCACAATTCCGTCAATAATTGTTTTTATTTATATTAAAAAATATATCGCGAATTCTGGCCGTATTCTGGGCCCATAACCTATTGGAAAACAGGTTATGAACAACAACGATTATTTAATTAACAAAAGAATCAATTTATTCAAGACACTTATCCCTGATAAAATTGAGGATACTCGTAATAAGGATACACATTTTCCTGATTTGGTCGATAACTTTGGGGTGGAAAAAGATAAGGAAGGAAAATTGCGACTTACTGGCGCCAGAGAGAAAACTTTTGTCAATATTGAGTCATTTCATTTATGAAAATTTTAAAAAAATAAAAGACTGAAAAAAGTTGAATTTATTACAACTAATGGAGTGCAATTTTATTAAAGAATGAGTGAAATGAATATTGTTCAAAACCTACGCTTTTTAGAAATCGAATAATTATTGCCTCTGGATTTTAAACATAAGTCTGATTGTGAGTTACTTTCAACTTGTTCTCGACTCCCACGTTTGCTTTTTTTTGCTTAAATAATATTTATGAGCGGCTGTTTAAACACCCGATGGCGTAATTCGAAATACAAATCAAGGAAACTTATTCTCGTCACGCTGCTGAACAGAAAAAAAGAAGAAACAGTCAAGATTGAGCAAATTATCTATCTTCAAGACAAAATTTTACAATTTATAATTTAAAAGAAGAAAATATATTTTTTTGAATTATAATTTGTAGTATTTTTCACTTCAAGTGAACAATTTTGAAACAATTTTTAAAACTTGCTATTTAATAATCGAAATTCAAGATTCTAAATCTGATTTTTTATTGAATAGAAAGAAGATATAATTGAAATATTCTTATCAAAGCTACGAGTATCAGTTTCGTTATCGTTATCGTAAAATTGCTCCTATTTAAATACTGACCTACAATACTATATAAGTAGGTAAATCCCACGTATTGTCAGATTATTTCTTCGCAAGTCAGACAAAATAATCCTTTTTTACTAAGAGGTTTCTACATACATATATTTACATTCTTATTATTTCATGAATAAAATCAATTCGGTCACTGTTCTGGAAAAATTTCAACTCAATTGGAGTTATTTTTGTCCCCGATTCTAAATATCATTTTTTAATTAAAAAGGTCCTAGATGTTTTAATACATAAAATGGAACCTTTATTTTGAGGTCAATGAAGGATCTGATTACAAAGAATAGTAAGTCAGCTGTAGTCTGTTTATAGGGGTCACGTAAACGGTGACTATGTTGCGGGTTCTATCGATTTTTACTGGTCAAGCTTTCGTGTAAAACTCAACTTGGAATTTAGAAGTTTTTACTCTTATTTCCATTGATTCCAAACTTAAGGCTCCGGTATCATTTTAATTTTAATTATTGAAATTTCAAGATTTTTCAATTACAAATATAATTATTTATTTAAAAATAGTTATTCTGATAACAAAGAATCTAATTAAATTAATTTTTCAGGTACATGCCAAGCACGAGGAAAAATCTGAAACTAAATCGGTCTACAGAGAATACAACAGGGAATTCCTTCTTCCCAAAGGAACCAACCCCGAGAGCATCAAATCTTCCTTGAGCAAGGATGGAGTTCTCACCGTTGAAGCACCTTTGCCAGCTCTTGGACAGGGAGAAAAATTGATTCCCATTGCGCACCAGTAAATTATTAAAATTTGAAATTTACATACGCCTAATGATCGTAAAGTTTCGATTTTTCCCACGTGTCCTTCCTTCGACGGTACTCTTTCCTTCCTTCTTCTTCCCCTTTAACTTTCTCAAATCTGAATCAATTTCCAGAATTTCGTTTAAAAGATTCCGTGATTTGCCATCTATTTCTTGGAAAACGAAAAGATAATAGTACTCAGAGAAGAGAAAAGCGTACTGAATAATTAGCAATAATTTGCAAAAAGTGATTCTAAATGTATTTTTACTCTGAGTTTAAAACCAACTGATGCCTACTGTAACAAGAAGCCTCTTTTTATACGCAAAATATATAGCTAACTTTTATTAAAAATTTTCGATACAAAATTAGCAGCTACGAAAG
Organism: Synergus japonicus; assembly: GCA_900474275.1. NCBI lineage: Eukaryota > Metazoa > Arthropoda > Insecta > Hymenoptera > Cynipidae > Synergus > Synergus japonicus. The sequence continues at coordinate 2,528 of UCOH01009915.1, forward strand.
CGAAGGAAGGAGAAAAATTAGATTTATTTACGAAATTCCACTTGTTCTTAAAATAAAGTGGATTTTCTTTTTTGTCTTTTTTTTTTTACTTTGCACGTATTGTGTGGAATGTAATTCGCTATTGGAAGGGCGTATTTTCCAGGGAAAATCGTCGTTGAAATACATTTTTGACCAATCAGTCATGAAAAAAAAAGTTGAATCGTGAATTTCGAAGGTTTGTCTTGTGCAAAATAGTAATTAAAGGTAAAGGGAAACTTCAAGGATAGAGAGATGTTGGAAGTGCGACGAACCTTCGAAATTGATATGATAAATTGGTATGATAACTTATAAACGTATTAGTTTAGGTGTACGTTAAAAGACTAAAAAAATGCCTAGCGTATGTAAGCATTATTACATTAATATTATTTATGAATATTTTAATATTTTCGAAAGCACGTAATATTTAAAGAAAGTGGAGACAAATAAAAGTGAATTCGAAAACGAGTTGCTCTTTCATTTCCTCGACCCAATCATTTCCTCAATTAATCGTCAGAAAGTTACAAAAATAAATACATTTATTATCAAAGATTAATGGTAACTCTTTATTAATAAAATAAGTCATCTTATTTACAAGTTTTGTTCCAAATTATTTTACGATTCACTTTCGAAGAAAAAGTCTTCTAAAAATTTGATTCCTCTTTTTATAAAATTATTCGATTTCTTCCTCCTTTATTAAATAATCTGATTTCAATTAATAAATAGTGTATAAAAATGCCAATGAAAAAAAATACTTATGATGATTCTTACAATTTTTAGACATCTTTTGTTCTGATGACTCTCTACGAATATAAAATTTTATCAGTCTTGGGTAACACAATTTCTGAATTATACAATTAATACATTATTTAGATCCCAAAACTGAATAAATTATGTACACTTTTGCACTACATCTTTAATCTCTTTGAATTAATCATCTAAAATTCTATAATTATTTCTGTGCTAAGTTAAGAGATGTGGTAATTACCATGAGAGCAAATTTAGTTTCACTAACTTTACTTTCGCATTAATAAATATTTTTCACCAAAAACTAATCAATTTATATCCGTTACATAGAGATGGAGGTAAATTTCCTACTTTTAGTGAAAAATATTTATTAATACGAACGTAAAGTTGTTGAAACTAAATTTGCTCTTATGGTAAGTAACATATATTCTGAAGAAGGAATGCTTAACTTTTAAAACGAATTTGGAAGACTCTGGCAAAAAAGAATACATATGAAAAAATTCATAAAATATTTTCTCGATCTTCATTCGATTCTCAAATGCTCGGGATCTCAGCAGAAAAAAGAGGAGCATCAGTTCCACTAAACATAGGAGATTTTCCCTCTCTTGCAATTCTCAAAGCCTGAAGAACAGACACCGTGTCAAGTTCTTTTTGATTCGGTTTTTCATTATCCAAGCAAATATCAGCGGCTCTTTTTCCGAAAGGTTCGAGAACTTTAACCCTGTAATCCACAATTGTCGAAACTGGATTTCCAGTCAGTCTCAGATGTTCTAAACAAGGTAGATTTCCAATATATTTAACTTCCTCAATATTCTCTATTCTGTTGCAACTCACATCTAATTCCTCCAAGCAATACAGTTTCGAGAAACTTGCAAGGGAAGTTAATCTATTTTGTGAAAGATCCAATTGGACAATTTTTCCCAGTTTTATATGAAGATCTTCTGGGAGGGATTTAAAATTATTGGAAGCTAGTGAAAGTTGAGATAATCTAGGTAGAAGAGTCACGTTTGAAATTTCAGTGAGAATGTTGTTGTTTAGAATTAAAATTTCTATATGAGGCATAAGTTTAATTGCCTCATCTATTGTCTCTATTCGATTTTCACTCAAATCTAAATGAGTGACTTTTAACCAAACGTGAGAATCATTTGCATTGTCAATATGTTTATGAACTTCTTCGCACATTGCAAGTTCAACAATACTTCGAAGTTTGGTTTTATGTATGTTGAGATGTTTTACTGTATCTCGAAGGTTTCCCATGTTATAGATTTTGTCAACTGGATAGGAATCGATTGTCAGATTTTCAACACTTTTAAAATTCGAAAGCTCTATACTCAGAGTTGATGGAAAAATATTGCTTGTTCTATAAGATTCTGTGCTTCCTTGAATTGTAAGGGTTGTTAGGTGGGAATTAAAATCCAGGACGTGGCTGAAATCGTATTTCTTGTCAACGACTTCGACTGTTGGGCAGGGATGTTTTAATCTTTCGCTGATTGCATAGAGCTGTGTAAATAAATAATTAAGATTAATTCATACTCTTGTTAACACTGATTTTATTTATTATTACTTATAAAAAATTATTCAAGTATTACCTGAATAGGGTTGAAAGTATAGCTTTTGGAAGATTGTAGTAAAGCATCTCCTTCTGTAAAAAATTGCAGCGCCATATTTTGAAGCAAGAAGAAAATATCATAAACATGCAAATCTAAAAAAAGAGCAAATTCCCTTGGCATCGCTTTTTTTAAGTAATTGTAGACAGCGTTTAAATAAACTTCAAGGCCAAGTCTTCTTTTTTCAATGAATACTTCATTTTTATTTCCAATTAGCTTTTTTGGCGGAAGAATATCTTTTTCCACACAGTGCTCCGAAACTAAAACTTCATGGAGTTCAGCAAATTCACTGTATCTGAAAAAATATAATCGATTTTACTCTATTGAGGATTGCCCTGAGGATGTTTTAAATAGGATAAAAACGAATTTTTATTCGTAAATATTTCTGCTCCAAAATTTGCTGAGGTTAAGAAAGTGTATTTTCTATGAAATATGGGATTTTTAGAAAGTAGATATTTTTAAAAACTCTATTCAATTTCAGAATATATATAAATTATAATAATTATAAGATTTACTTTATAAATTTTTAATTATACCTGTGTTTCACAGTCCATTTGATAGAGGCGACTCTAACCTCAATCGTATAAAAAGTGACACTATCGACAATATCACTCGACGGAATTTTAATATTCACATCTTCCTGATTTAAGAGAAGACACGCCATTCTTCTCAAGTTTTAATTTTTGCAAATTAGTTGATTCTGGTCACGAAAATAACAATTTAAATTCACTCTGTGATGAATTTAATATCTTGAACGCGATTAACAAGTCGCGAACCTTTCAATATCTTCACGTTTCTATCGAAATTCCTCGTTTTCTGTTTCTACATCAAAGAATCGTTCATCACTCATTAATCTAGAGTTTATTCGCCCACCGAATTAATATTATCTCTTAAAAATTACATTTCCTCTGCTTCAGCTCAATTTATCTTTTTGACAGTTCGTCTCACAGCTGATTTTAATGGCGTCCGACGTGAACGCCGCCAATGGCAGGATTTGAAAATGATAGCTGTCAAAAGTCAAAACTGTCTAAAGGAGTCAGAATGAATCAGAAGTCTGTAGCAGTCAGAGCAATCAGTTTTTTGCGTTTTATTGGTTTTATTTCCAAAATGAGCAATTTCGAATTAAAAAGTATATATTCTTGATGAAGGCAACACTTTAATATTATTAACTTCAATAATTTTCAAGACTATATATATCTAATAATTTTTCCACTTTGAAGGCTTTCAATTTGAAATTGTAGAACAGGTATTTACTCTGCAATTTTAAAATAGCAGTTTTCAGTGTAATAATAAAAATAATAGTATAAAAATAATTTTTATTGTACAAAATTTACAGATTTTTTTCTCACAATCTTTGGTCTATGCGATCAATTATTGTTTCTTTTTCGCACCGGTTGATATCTCACTTGTTCAGGTCGAAGGGTGACTGAAAATTGAGGAGGCGTACGAGTTACAATTGAAGTTTGTGGATAATTTATATGTTGAGGAGGATGTTTTAAATCAATTTGATATTGATTGTTAGTTGGGACATTTTGATCTAAATGTTGTTTCACATTAGAAGCAGGGTTATGAGCTTTTTCAAGAGACCTCGTCGGACTTTTGCGGCGCTTCTCTTCTTCTATTGCAACGTTGTGGGCATATTGTGAAGTTATGGTACGCAAATGTGGAAGAACATGCTCAACCACACGATTGCCATTGCCCCACCGTTCATTTGTAATATCCAGTCCATTGTACCACATTTCTGTTGGTTGCATGCGACTCGAGCCACTACCCATCCTATCGAATGAACTTATTAGTTCTGTAAATAAAAAATAACAATAGAAATTTATTATTCTGCAAGAATTCAAAATTTATTTTAAATGAATTCAATTTAGGGTGTTGGAGCGAAATTCCAATTTAAAAATTCGATTTCTTCATTTTACTTGGATCCAAGTTTTAAGCTCAAAATTCCATTCTTCATTTTATTCAACGAAAATTATAGATAAATATTTTTTGGATCTTTACGCAGTCTTATATTTGAAAACATATTAGCGCTACAGAGCGAAAAAATATTTATCTACAATTTTTCTTAAGTAAAATGAAGAATAGAATTTTGGTCTAACACACTTAAGGGTAAAAAGGTATAAGTAAAAATTTTAATTTAGAGATTAAATAAAGAAATTAAATTCAAGCGTTTAGAAGTGAATAATTTTATTTGAAATAATGACATTCGAGTGAAAAAGTACATTTTTTGTATTCTCATTTATGAACTGTTGTCAAGCAACAGTCAATTGTAAATAACAATTTTACACAAATATTTGCAAGATAATTTCAGAATTGCTATTGTTACACTTACCAATATAATTGAAGAGTGCTACTAGAACAAAAAGATGAATACTGTTGAAATTCATTTTTTATCGATGATAATAATAATTCTTTTCGAATTCGTGACCAACTGATAATTTTAATTGTCGTCGTGCACTTATATATATATACATATATTCCTGAGATATGCAATAAATCGACAAATACATAATAAATATTTGACGAAATTTTGCAAGCTACAAAATATAACGTGTTTATGTTCGTACTTCAATAACATAAAGTTAAGATTTATAGAGTTGTTTCTAATATTTAGTAACATTATATGATGAACTAACAATGACAGTTTTTTCTCTACTGATAAAACTGGGGGGGGGGCTATTTATTTATTACCTTGTGGAATTGTTTTCATCAGATAGTTTCAATTTCGAAAACATATCTTACTTAACATCATATTTTTCAAAGATTTATTATCTATTTGCCAAATGTGCATGTAGTTAATCATTTCGTACAAATATCTGAGTAGGTCGACTATTTTTATAATAGAATACGTGAAACAAAAAAATACTTATATGTTAATAAAGTTTTCATCATAACTTTGGACTAGATTAACGTACCGACAGATTTTTTTATCATAAATATGAATATAATAAAGCATTTAAAGCAATAATTATATTAATTATTTATTATTAATTATTACATAGGTATTATTACAGAAATAATATAAAATTTAAAAGTTATAAAATTGATTTGTTATACTTGTACCAGCTTATACCAGACTTATACATTAAGTTAATGTTTATTAATTACTTGAGAAAAAAAAATTGAATTAACGTATTCGACAGTTGTCTAATATTGTATAAAATAATTAATATCGATACTGTTGAATACGCTAATTCAAATTTTTTTCTCAAGTAATTAATAAACATTAAATTAATTTTTAAGCTGGTATCAGTATTATGAATTAATTTTATAAATATCATATCGTATATTATTTCTAAAGCAATGATAATATGTAATAATTCATAATTAATGTAATTAATTTACTTTTTAGTTACAATGTATTCGTCTTTTCCTTTTAATTAAAATTTTTTTTATTTTTTCACGAATTCTAAATACATATCACATTATTATGTGATATAAATCACTATCTTAAATCTATGCAATAAATTACTTTCTAAACATTTTTAAGTAAATGCTTTCGAAGTTCAATGACTCTCAAGAGGCATTAAAAATATAAAATTTTAAAAACTCAATAGATGTAAAATAAAAATTATTTTAATAAATCAATATCTAATTTGTTCAAATACCAATTAAAAATATTTTTTCTGTTTAAAAATTGAAAAAGAGAATTTTCCAAAATAATTCATGGTAGTGAAGGGAAGAATTTTTAAAATAAATTTTACAATGCTTAGTGTTGTTCCGACAAGGAAATCGGAGAAAATTGTGAAGATCCTGGTAATTTGACTATACTTTTGCTATCAGCGTACTTGTTGCGATATACATAATGAAAAAGTTATACATCATTCCTTGTTCTGACAGATTTGTTGTCTCATACATTATTCAAGATTAAGCATCATAATTTTTACTACTCGTTATATATTGCAAATTTTTGTTTCTAACTCAAACAAAAGATAACGCACATGGTTAAAAAATTATTTGAGAACAATTTCTACTCACAATTTTAAAATGCAAGCTTTTGGAAATTGATCAAATTTAATAATTTCAGTTTATGATTATAAAAATTGATATTAATTTTTTTTCAGAAACACTCATAATTTATAATAAATAAAAAAAGATATTAAAAATTCTGGCGTAGAAGTTATCATGTATAGTATTTTTTTTACTTTGTCTTTCTATTGTTAATTTAATCTTTAATTGAATGTTGAATGTCCCATTTTAATATTTGAATTTCGCGCCAAATTGGTTGTGTAGCGCCGCAGTGGAAAACCGGGAAAAGAACAAACTAAGAGAAAGAGAGAGGAGTGAGAGAGGCAATGTTATTTTGTTTTGGCGGTTTTGACAGTTTGACAGTTTTTACGTGATATAAAGTAATCGGTTACCGGTTGAATGTTTTTACTTCTACTCTAATAAGATTAATATTTAAACAATAAGTTATTGATGTGGATTAGTTTCTGTTTTCGATATTGAAGAAAACAAAAACAAGTCTATTGGCAAAATGTCGAAGAAAAAACAAGTAACCTCAAAATTCATTTGATTCTTTTTATCAATTATCTTATGTTTTTTAATGATTTATCTACTGAATAATACATTTTGTTGATTAATTTACCTAGGAGGCTCTAATTTTCATTGTGAATGTTGGTAAAACAAGTAAAGAAAGAGCTGACAATGAAATCGAATCTTTTTTGGATAAATCAAAAACTGTCATGAGACAGGTTATAGAAAGAAAGGTAAATGTTTTAAATTTTATTACTTGAAGTTACGTAAACTATTTAGAAAATTATTAACAATAATTTTCTTAACCTGAATATTATAGTATATTGTCTGTTGTTGCTTCGAGAAATTAATTACGTTTTAGATTTTCATGCGACCAAAAGATTTAATTGGCATAATCTGCATTGGATCGAATAAAACTAAGAATTGCCAACAAATGGAATACATACAGGAACTTACAGATACCTTACTTATTCCTACCTGGGATATAGTTGAGGAAGTCCTTGAACTTGAAGGAACCGAAAAAACTTCAAATTGGGTAGAGGGATTACATGTTGCTGTCCAATTTATCATTAAAAAGTGCCGGTCGTAAGTTTATGAATCTATCCTTTTTTAAACTCTAAAAAGTCTTAAATTATTTTCTAAATGAGAAACATACTAGTACTAAAATCTACAAAAATAATTATTTTTCTAGTGGACCTCCAGTTGTTCTAAAAATAATGATTCTTAATGATTTCCAAGAAGAGGGTGACATTATTGAACAGTTTGGCGCAAAGACTATCACATCAGAAGTTTCGAGTGTATCAGCCCAGTTGATTATGATGTAAATTGTATTTTTCGTACTTAATTCGAGCATAAATCCAATAGATGTGGTTTATAAAATACCAAAATTTATTTTTATAGTGGCAAAACTCCAAATGACGAAGCACACGCAAAAGAATTAAATTTGAGCGAGCAACTGGCGATCAAAGTTTGCAATGAGGTAATTTAATTTAAAAATTTCACTAGTGTTTATTTAAATTAATCTTTCATTTTTTACAAATAAATTGATAAAATCATTCTTTAGGTGAATGGTGCTTATGAAGAAATAAGCAAATACATGTGGGAGTCTCGTTTCTACAAAAATCCTCCAGTAACTCCTACTCCCTGGAGATGTACTCTTAGAATTGCGGATGTTGAAATTGAAACTCAAACTTACTTAAAGGTAATTCTGACATTTAATCATTTTTAGGATTAAGAAACATATAGAAAAATTTAAATACGAAGATATAATTTACTTAAATTTGCTTTTTTTATAGGTTACAGAACCTCCGCCTTTTCCAAGCTGGAAAATCACGACTAGGGAAAACTCTGTAGGATTTCCTCCAGAAGGTGGAGACGATGTAACAAAAACGAGGGAATTGGTCGACCGTTTCAGAAATACTACTGATTCTGAAAATGTCATTAAAGGTTTTAAATATGGAGGGAAATTCATTCCTTTTTCTGGTACGTATTAAACAATGTTATTCTATTGTCATATATTTTCTTTTGTATTATTACAAAAATTCTTTTTTACATTATTATTTCTTTACACAGATGAAGACTTGCAAGAGACAAAATTCGGAGGCACTCAGAAATCTTTGATCGTTCGCGGATTTGTGAAAAAGGAGGATGTTTCAATCGAATATTGGTTTGGTAGTGGCTGTCACATAATCCTCCCATTGGTACATTTTTTAAAAGTTGATTCACTCCTGTTAAACTGGAGAAAAGTAATGATTTTTTTAAGTATAATTTAATCTTCTAGGGTTCTAACAGGAAATTTTATTCTTTACTAACTGCGATGAAAGAAGCAGGTCTTGTTGCAATCGTGAGAAAAGTTTATTGTGCAAACAGCCTTCCGAAAATGGGAGTTTTGTTTCCCAGAATGCAACAGGGAGAACTTGCGGTATTTATCATTAACAAATGAAAAAACAAAGCTTCCTCTATGAGGAAGCAAAAATAATTCTTCAAATTATTAATTATTTTTTGATCTACATATTAGGTTTTTATTGGGCAATTAATCTTAATTTTCAGTGTTTCGTGCATGTCGGTATTCCTTTCGCGGAGGAAAGACGAGTTTTAAAACCTAAGCCGGTAAAAAGTCTAGCACAGAATTTAAGCGAGGAACAGAAACAGGATATCGCAGATTATATTGACGCTTTTACTATACCGTAATTGTTTTTAATAAACAAATAGATACAGTTTAATATATGGAGTAGACTAATAGAGAATTTCCAATGCAGGCCAAACGCAGACGGAGAAGTTGAGTTTTTCAAACCAGGAAGTTTTTGCAATCCTTGCAAACAATACAAGTGGGATAATTTATCTCACCGGGCTCTCAATCGTAAACCTTTACCTCCAATGGACAAAGCTCTTTTGGATTTGATTTCCACGCCAGAAGCATTAATTGAAAAAAGCAAACCTGTTGTGGAAAGACTCAAAACATGGGTTGAACCAAAGTAATTATTGATTTTTATTTATCAGTCATTAAAATTAGATATTTCCTTCTTTATGAAAGTTATTTTTTAATATTTAACTGTTTCATTTTTCAGGTTAGAGGAAGTAAAAAAGGAAATGGAAAATGAAGTAAAAGAGGAATCAACACAACAGATTGAAGACGAGTTAATGAAAGCGACAGAAGAAGCTGAAAATGAGATGAAAAATAGAGATGAACTCTTTAATGAAATCAGTGAAGCCACAATGGCCATGGATGAAGATCTTGTAAGTTTAAAATTAAGTTTTTATTTAATGTTTACTCTTTTCTAATTATTTAGATTCATGATTTGGATTTCTTTTTCAGCTGAATGAGATATAGCGGATTTTTTCAAATGGATACTAATTTCGATTAAAATACCACACTCAAAAATTATCATTTAATTAAGTAACGGTCTTTTATAACAATATTTGTCATTGATTCTTAATCGCTGGTCGACTTAAGTCAATAGAAAATCCGCCTCTGTGTTATTATCTCTAAGAGTTAATTACTGATTAGATTATGTACTAAAAGAGTCAATTTTTATATGTATTTTATTACAAAGTTTTCATTTTGATAAAAAAGTACTCTATTACGAGGATGTATCTTTCTTTTGATAAAAATGGTATTAAAATTGATTTTTCCAAGATTATTTCCTTAAGTGCTTTGTGAGAAAAAATTCAATAAATTTTGATTAAGAAAAAATTGATCCTCTATCGGGCGCCTAATTCCCCTTTATTCTCCAAATTGAAGTCGTCCCTGAAGGCTCTCTCTCTTTCACCCTCGTGTTCTCTTCCTCACTCTTTTTCTGTGAGCCTGGCGCGAACCTGTTGCCTGCTCTTCAGTGTGATCCAGTGATCACTACAGGTGTTTCGGTAAATCCTCATGTTTCGCTCACCTGGCGAATCGCCGAACTTCAGTCGCGTGTCCGGCCTATAATGCGCGCAGTTCGTGGCTGGAATTTGCGATAAAAGTTCGAAATCGATCGATCGGTAGTTCGGTACGGCAAAGTTCCACAAAGTTCGTGATTTCGAGGCACGTAGGTACGACGCTCACTGTGTTTTAACTCTCAAGTTTAACTCTTCGGAATCTCCTTCTCTCTAATCCCAGTGCTACCGGTTCTACAAATTATACGGTTTTAAAAATTCCGTAAATCTTGTGTTTCGGTATTTCGAAAAAAAAAACGGTTAAAAAAAGTGTAGTGTGAGTTTAAAAAGAAAGGAAAATATTTCATGGTGTATTATTGCTATTATTACAAATTTTGTTTGTGGTTTCTGGCTACCGACGACTTGTTCTGTGCAGTGAAGTGATCCTTTCGGAATAATCGTTATATTTTCAACTTTCCAAGACTTCAATATGGATTAACTTTGCGAGAGGAGCATCATAGACTTCATATGCTATCCTTGGGTTAAAGGTCAGTTTTGTATCGAAAGGTCAATTTGAGTCTAATACTTTATTAAATTGACCGTTAATATTTAATTCATTTGACGTTCCATGGCTTCCATGCCCTTTTGATACAAATTCAGTTTGTTTACTTCTAATCTTTGAACTTGAATGATATACACACAAAGATTGTTTACAAATAAATGATCCAGTAAATTACATGTTTCGAAACTTTCTAAGGCTTACTTTCTCATTTATTAGTGTTTATTCCTAACCTCGAAATTATTTAGTTTGATTTCTAGGAATAATAGTACTCCAAAATTTAAATTGAAAAATCTTTTTCATAGGAATATCACATTTACTTGAAAAATAGGAATTCACGTGACACTGGTATTTCCTGTTTTTGACGGCTCCATTTACTATTTTGCATAATCCCATAAAAGATGCGGTGATAATATTTGCGGGAATATAAAATTTTTATGACTTATTATCATAAATTTGCAAAAACGTAATAATCTGCAAAGAGCGTGATGAATTGAAAATAAATGGAATTCAGGAGGTCACAATATAACGAAACGACTCTGCTGGATAGGAATGCGAGAGTTGAACGCCTACGCTTTCCATAGAATAGAACATTCACATACGAAATCCTACATCTTCCTTCTTGAATCTTGAATCTTAAATCTACACACAAACACATTTTTCGAGGCTCATAAACGGATCCTTCTTAACAAACCCCACCCTCTTCTCAATTCATGATTGAAAAGTTCTGAACGTTCAAATGAACGAATTTTTGTATTGATTGTATTTGTAACTACAAAAAGTTTTTAAATATTGATTAATTTACATTGAAAATAATAAAGAATTAAATAAACTTGTAATCTTGATTGTTATTTTTAGTTGGTACAATATTTCTGGATAAAATATAATTAAAAAAAAATACTTCGTTTATTTGAACGTTCGAAACTTTATTCACATCTCAATTCTTGATTTCTTTCACCTTTTCTCTCCTTTAACTTTGATCCTACACATCGAACCCTAACATTTTTCTGGGATTAATCATCGATTTCAGAGGAATTCAGGAAATTATCTCTCAGTTCATTTTGGTATTTAAATACCAGAATACTAATCCAGCTTTTGAAAGTGAAAGGATTTTAAAGATGGATCCTTTCCAATTTCAGGGCTTGATCTTTCGAATTTGATCTTTACTTTTTACTAAATACGTTTTATTTATTATCTTCTGATTTTTTGAGATAATTATTCAACGTAAAGCCTAGTTTGATTAGAAGTCCTTTTTTGTCCTTTTATTTGATTTATCACTTTAGTAATAGTTGAAAATAGAAATTATTCAACTATTGAAAGATTAAAATTACAATCATAATAATGTTTTCTGATTTTTCGCAGGGTCCAGATGCAGCGTGTTGCAAGACTGATCTACCGAGCAGAAGCTGAGGCTGCCGTTGCTGTTGTCGAGGTGAGTGCCCGGTCTCTTCTCCTTGGAATGTTGCGTCGCTCCTCAGACTCAGTCCTCCAAGTTTCACCTCTCGTTCTACTCACCGTCTATTCTCTCTGTGCGTAGACCGTAGAACACCCATCTTCTGAGAATAGAAATACGCAAATAGGTCCATGAATTATTTAATGAGTGCAGAAAACCGCCAATTAAATCATTTCGAGTAAAATTCACTCCAGCTTATGTTCCATTGGTACAAAGAAGAATCCTAGTTGCATTTTGCAAAACGAGAATGCTTTTTGTATCGAAGCTGGTAGCTCTTAATTTAATATTCGAATCAAGAGATACTTTCTAAAAATAATCATTTCTAATTTGAGTCAATTGATTCTGAAAATTAAATTAAAATCTAATTTCGGTTTTGTTTGAACGAAGGATTGGTTTCCATTCATCGCTACCTACATCACTGGAGGCTGGCTATCCGTTTGGGTTGGAATTCTTTCGTACTTGCTTCGTTTCTTTCCAACTGGCACAAAGCGAAGTCTTAAGCGGCAGCACAGGATCTTATTATCTCAAATTACAAAACACCCATCAGGGAACCTAACGCTTTGGCTCCCTAAGTCCCAGACACCTTATTGGTTTGTTATTCAACTCGAAAACTTCTTTCGGAAATTATTATAGTTGGTCCCTTCTCATTTAGCCTGGCCTACTTTTCTTAAACCAGATTCTCTTCTCGTGCTCCATGTTTGTCGATGTCGATGCTTATCCTTCAAAAGGAAAGGATAACTTGAAGCCTTTCATCTTAAATATCTTGCAAAATTGCCAGATTTAATCAAATAGGAAATGACATATAAAATTAAAATGTTATCCGCATGAGATACGAGTTTTCAACTTTTTCGCTCGTTCGTCATTTCCTTTGATGTATTGACAGAGATTTATCTGGATTCTAATTTTTTTTCTTTACAGAGTTTCTATGAAGCTAAGGGGCACTAGTTGCCATTTATCATAATGCTCGTGTAGCGAAATGAAAATAAAAGTTTCGCCGCGTGTCGACCTGCATTTCGTGGTAATGAAGAATAAAAGCACTCGATACTTCGCGAACTCGTCGCAAATACGTGGAATGTATTCTCAAATTGAATTTCATAAAAATTTACGACTTGTGAAAAAAGATGAAGGATGGATGTGGATTATTATATTTTGAGTACAATTAGAAAGGGACTTTTGTTTTTTATTTCGTTTGAAAGACTCTTCGGATTTTTGATTCTATTATGAGATATTAGTCTAGAAATTCTGAACTCAAGGCGGAAGTGGATCGAGTCTGTAAAATCGGTGTGTATAATTTGTAATCGGAAGAAAGGGATTCGCTTTGAAATCAATATGCATTATGTGCATCGGAGCGCTGACCAGATCCCAGATCCCAGATGCCACTTTGATGTTGCGACTCGCTTGCATTCCTTCTTCACAACGTGCTCGTTTCCTCGTTTTCATCGACCCTTTTCTCGTTTTGTTGAATGCCCCGGGGCAATCGAGAACTTAGGGTACTACTTGGTGCAACGAGAACGTGTACACAGTGTTCGACTTCGTGCACTTGTGCCACTTAATGCCGATCGTAAACTTGTCTTATTACCCACTACTAATCCCGTCAAATTAGCTTTCCCACCGAATAACGTGGGAGACAGTTTTTATTATTTTACAATCTATTTGATTTTAAATTTGAGAGCGTTGGATAAACGCAGAATGAAAAGACATCTAATTCGAATATTTATTGAATAATATTTGCTTTTCTATAAAATCTTCACTGAGGTAAAGGGATCTTTAGGTATATACTTGCTTTAAAAATTAGCAGAAATACGAACCATCGACGTCGATAAACGTCGGTAATACACTAAGAGCAAACTGGAAATAATTTAATAAAAAAAATTAGGCTTTCAATTTTGATTTTGGGTATTATTTTATCTTCAAATTTTCCGCGAAAAACTGCATTAGTATTTTGATCTGTTTTTCTCCTTCGCATTTTGTTCAATTTAAACTAAGATGTATTACATTCTGAAGTTTTCAATCACTCGAAAGCTCTTCGTATCTGAAGTAGTGCACTGGTCCGAAATGAAAGTGCATCTTATCTTTTGAGTGGATATATAAATAAAATGAGATGTAATCTTTATATTTTAAAAGTACAGTTTCAATTTTAGTCGCATTTTTCCAGTAAGTTCCGAATAAAATTAGATAATCTTAGAGTGACTTCCCTCAACCTTTATCGATTCGAAACTCTTTTTATTTTTTGTTTTTTATCTATTTTTTCGTTTTCCCTGGCATCTTGGTAGTTCCTCCATTTTTCGTTACAGTCGTTTCAACTTCCTGTTCTACCTCCGGTCGGCTCGCTTCTTTATATTTCCTTGGATTCATCGTGATATAATAATCTCGAATACATTTTTTTTGGTTTTTAGAGGATAGAAGTTTGCTTTTAGTTTAATAATAATTTCGTTTTATTTTCAATGTTCAAGTTTTCATATAGTTTCGAGATGAATTTTAACATTTTAATTTTTTTTCCAAATTGGGTTGATTTTCTCTTTTCAAGTTTTTAAATTTTAAACTTGCTTTATAAAAATTAAATCTCAAAATATTCAATTTTTAAAAATATTTCTTTAAAATGAAGGAAAATTTTTCTTGGGATATCGATTTAAACTTCTCTTTTCTTTCTCGAGGTCTCTGTCGAAGACTGCACTTATACATACAATGTCTGTAATAGTTTCAAGACCTGAAACATAGATCGGGAAAATTGTTTGTTGCCTCTTATTCGCCTTTCGTTACGCTTGGTGATTCTGCTTACAATCTCTCTTACCATAAATTTCTTACACTTTTTCATCGGTCTTAAGTCAATTTTACGGCAATGAGAAAGAGAAAATAAAAATAAATCGGGTTTTTAAGGATAAAAAAAGATTTTTTTAACATAAGAAAGAAAAAGAGTGAAAAATTATAGTAAAAATAAATATAAAATTAGTATCAATTAGTCAGTCAATTCCAAAGTTAGTAAATTATTAGAGATATGCATAAATGCATGGTATTTCTGTACTGAAATAATTAATTAGTTTAATTTACTACTATTAGAGTCTATTAATAATCTCGCAAGATATTATATGCTGAAGTATATGTTCAATTTCATTATCCAGAAGAGGTTCATAATTTTCTCAGTCATATTTTTTTTTCTTGACCCGACAAATTGTTTCTTCTTAATATTTAAACTTGGGATTTTAGGAATTTTTGTTTTAAATTTTATAATGTCGTAAAGAGAATTATGAAATTTTTTAAAATGTCAAATGTCTTCGCCAATCCGGGATCAAGGACCGCTTTATATTTTATAGGAATCCATACAAGTACGGTTGTGACAGAAAATATCAGTGACGGAATATTAAACTATGTATTAGCCCTTCTTGGAAATTAATTAATTCACGGCTAAAAATAAGATCCACAAAAAAAAGAAAGAAAGAATAAAAGTATTTCAAGGGAAAAATTGAATATATTCTGTAATTCTGAGAACACCATAGAAAGATCATATTCGTAATTTTTCTATTTTCTATAGTTTCATTAATTAAATTCCTCCAGGCCTTTAATTTTTTTCTTTTGCATCTACGCATTCGCTGGTGAAAGTGGAGTACGTATAATCTTATCGTTGGTGAGAAATTGCCGTAACAGTTACACATTCGGAATTCCATTAAAGAATTAAGTTAAAGATTAACTAAAAAATCTAGAAAAGACAAGCAATATGGAAAAAATATTAGAATAAATTGACGAGTGTTTTAATCCTCGTCATAAATTCTTCTTTCTTTACCCCAAAGTGAGGCTAGAGCTAGATAAAATTACTACTTGGACGCCATTTTCAGTACCTGATGAGTGGACTAAAAAAGATTAAAAAAGAAAATAAGAAGGAGCAATACGTTGCCCTGTAATAAATTCGCGATACTCGAGAACCGGTTCTTTCGTGACTTTATACCGTAAACGCATTCTTCGCCTCTCACAAGCGCCGTATACATCGCCTTCCATCTCTTTTATTTATTTATTTATTTATTTCTCTTTTTCTCCTTGTAATATTGAAAATGCCTTCGTTTCTATATTTTCCCACATAAAGATAAGTTTCCATCTGCTCGATCTTTTGTATACATTGCAAAACATTTTCTGAATGTATTTCCGATATCTATACAGCATCCTCTATAATCTTTTTTTGTTCATCTTTCTTTTTACTTTTTATTTGGTGAATGAAAGAGAGGCTCGCATATTGGGATATCTTCATTCATACGATATATGCTCTGGATATTAGATTCCTAGATCCTGTCGAATAGCTCTAAAAAAAGGATCACTTATATATACCTATAGAATCCTTTTATGGTTCGCTTACCTTTCTTCGCATTTTGCAATATCACGAAGGAAAACAAAAGCAGTTAAGCGCACAGAATAAGAAATAGTTTGACTATGTTTACCTTACTTCCTGAGGATTTTCGCAAAAAGTTAGAAAAAGAATGATAATAAAAGTGAGCTACACTCCAAGGGATATTATAAACACTAATCTTCGAGAAAACTTTGTTTTTATTAGACAATACTCTTCAGTATGTACTATTTTTAAAGTTATTATTTAAAATTCTTAAAATGGATATACATAAATCTCTTAACGAAGCCTCAAGCTTTAGTAAATGTTGTTCATAGAAATCTGTAGGTATTGTGAATAATTATATTAGACAAAAAGGATAAATGGATAAATGATGTGGGAAAAGAGTTAACTGGATTTAACTAAAGTTATATTTGTCCTAAAAGCTGAGAGCATTGTGTGCTTTAGAAACTGAGTTAACCCATATCTACATAAATGAAACAAATGTTTACAAAGTCTGAACGCACACACCTTGTGAAATTGCTACATTTAAGGAACGCCGAGAGACTTGAATTCATTTCTGAGATTAGGGATTAGTATACTGGGTTTAAACGAGCTTCCCCCGAAGAGGATATTGTGTTAATTATTACAAACCCATTAGATAATGTGGTGGTTATAGGGAATTGTGAGAAATATTTTCAGGAATTTTAAAGGATTTCTAATGGTTAAAGTAATCAGAATATTGGTTATTTTTATTAGAATTTTTAGTTGAAACAACTAGATTCTGTTTAACTTAATCAGATTATTATATTCAGTTATATTCTTATAAAAAAAACGTTAATCTGACGTTTTAAATCAGAGTTTTCTGGGTCATGAATTTGTTAAAGAAGGATTTCTAAAGTAAAATATAAAAAATTTGGAAAATATAAATGCGATGGTACTTTTGATGATGCTGATTATTGGAAAATTTTTACCCAAAAGTTCTAAACTGAAACACGTCTAGGGTTCCGGAGAAAAGCTTTAAAGTTTAAGGTTTAAACTTTAAAGTTTCTTAGAACATCGATACACTCTCGGATGAAGAAAAGTTTGGGTTCCGGTCCGTCGCTTCCGGTTCTTCGAGGCCAAATAGAGCGCTGTGACGGAGGGTAAAATAAGGCGGAAGGAAGCAAAAACAAAATAAAACGAAGACTGAGGGTAAATAAATAGCGATAGCTGTAGGAGAAAACTTTGCTCGCGGCGCGTTTTGGTGACATCGAGAGTGATTAATTCTCATATACGTATGTCGATCGTCCATCAAGTTTCTCAACTCTCCTCAAAAAATTTAGGTGCTTTTAAATTTTTTGCTTTTAATTTTTTTGTTTGAAATTGAAAAATCGACCTTTTAGAAACTATTGGAAGGAAAAGTAATAAGCTAAGGCTTCATTGCCAAAAATTATCGCGGAGCTTCGGTCGGTAAGAAAGAAGCAGACAACTTACGAGGCGCCAGCATCCTGGACCGTTTCCGGCCACGCAAAAACTAATTTTAACGCTCCGCATGATTGCCAAAGGGAATAAAAACTAAAGAAGGAGAAGGGAAGAAAGATGATTGAGTACCCCCCAGTTAAATCTTAAAAGCCTCAGTGCTTTCTGATAACTAAAACAGAGAATGCGTTATTATCGAAACGTTAGTTCAAAGCATCTCATATTTAGTTTAAAAGGAAACTATTAAAGCTCTAAACATCTACAAAACTAATATTTAAAAAATCATAAAATGAGTAATTGAAGGATGTTGGATACCTACACTAATCTCAAAATTCGAATTCTTCAGTTTTCGTAAAAAATATTATAATTAGATATTTTTTTACTGTGCAGTATCTTCTTTTTTTAATTAAATCTTACATCTAGAATTTAAAACAAGACCAATTTTCTTGTTTTAAGACTTTTTTTCTGTGTATTTCTAACGTCCGTTGACTGAAATGGAAAAAATGAATTTTTCTTCCAAGGACTGGAATTTTCTTGAATCTTTAGAAACGAAAAGGAAGGTTCTTAATTAATCTAAAAAAGTGACAGGATGAGGAATCGACAAAACATCGAGAACACTTAGGTGGTCGATGACTGGTGCCCCTCACTTGATATGATATTCCCTCAATTTCCGGCGAAGCTTAAAAAAGCTCAAATTAAAGACAAGTATGCCTTGACGCGAAACGAAATCTTTTCCGCCTCGTCTTTGCTAATTTGATTCGTTCGCAAACCGGAAATCACTTCCACGAAGCATTAGCCAGTGATTCTCATAATCTTCCTCCGTTAGCAATGACTGGAAACACTAGCAAACAGCTGAGCAGCAAAAAGAGCTGTGGCTTCTGCCTTTATGGATAAGCCTGCCTCTCTCCAGATAAGCAAAACCAACTTATCCGTCAGCCAGACGGACAGACGGATGGACAACATGTTGTTTAAGTATGTATATATGTGTGTGTATCCATACATATCGTCCCGACGAAGGGGAGAACGACATGTGTTTTCTTCTCCATGGACTCTTGAAGCCAACGGTTCTTTAACCAGTAGCGCCTTGAACACCCGCCGCGAAAGAAGTCCCGAGATTTTATTTACCCGATGAGATTCTATCAACTATTAGCGATTTTTATATCTAATTAAATGTGCCGGGAGTGCGAGAGTCGGAAACGCGGCGTCAAAAGCTGCAGGTGAATTTTTGTGTTGTGATGTGTTCTGCTGAGGAAACACGTGCTTGGAATCTGGATTATAAACTCATCTATACCTAAATATAAAATTTAAAAATTAAGAATTAAAAATAAAAATAGATTGAATTTTTAGATCTCTTAGAATGCTTTGGAATATTTTGAAAATCTTGAATATTTATGAATTATGAATGAACGAAATTTATTTTATACAAATTCTATTTTATTCAAAAATATTGTTTTCCAACTAAAAATAACAATAGGCATTGCAAGTTTCTTTCATACAGAATTATTGTAATCAATTCGGAAAATTTGAACACTGTTACGAAGAAGTAAATGGAAATGAATTTTTTAATAACGATTTGATCGATTACTTCTTCAATTCATGAATCTGTCTCCGAATGCGAGGCACGTATCGAGACGAAGTGTTTTCGGTGGGCGAACATGCCTTCATTTCCCGGTACCGGCATCGGTGCCTTTAATATATATAATAATTAGTGGATGTCAGCTCAATATTAATCAGCTTTCAAGGAAGCATTCATTTTATTAGGGAATACAATGAGATGCCTTGAGACAAATTAAATGATCGGGACTCTTGAACAAGGATTCAGTTATTTATTCATTTATTCGTTCATTATCGCGGAGTTACAATTCCCAGAATCAATCAGAATGAAGAATATTGTCATGCAAAAATAATCCTTCCACG
Organism: Synergus japonicus; assembly: GCA_900474275.1. Taxonomy (NCBI): domain Eukaryota; kingdom Metazoa; phylum Arthropoda; class Insecta; order Hymenoptera; family Cynipidae; genus Synergus; species Synergus japonicus. The sequence goes on from UCOH01009915.1 coordinate 22,429, forward strand.
ATCAATACATCGAATATTTAGTTCTCCTTCCAAATTAATTTCGTAAAAAATCAGCCATATCCACTTTAACTGTCGCAATCTATTTTTTTTTTGCCTCAAGACTTTGGTCTTAAAAATCAAATTAAATCCCCCAAAAAACAGTGATATTTTATTTTAATCTCTTTAAATCGTTGGATAACTCTTTTATAATTCCTTAAAATTTTGTGAATTTTTTCCTTATTTTTGATCAACATGGGGAGCACGTAGAATGAAAACGTTTCTAGAAATATAAACTTCTTATTTGACCGCACCTTTTAATTATTATTGAGACTCTTTTGATATTCACATGTCGTCTTAACCTTTCGCAGTCAGTGACAAAAGGCACGTTCGACTCATTCTCACGATCCACACTGATACAGTTTTTATTACTTGAATACAATTTGAAAATATTTGAAAATACTCCAGGTCAAGTCTAAAATAATTGATAAAAATTTCTGAAGCATTCTTATAGGTCTGAAAAGCTTTTATTATTATTTATCAGGGTATCCAGTGGACCGGGAATTTTATTTGACCGAGGATTTTTTGAATTTTCTCAAAAATCACAAAAAGACAACTATAAATAAAATTGGTCGAAGGAAAACAAATTTTTAATTGCCTGATTAATAGAAACCCTGATTATTATTTAAACAGGGTAATTTAAAAAGTTTTTAAAAAAGTTTGGACTCTAAGAAGATCGTAGAAAAGTTTAAAGCATCCTCTGAGCTATTTTAGCACTTGGGACTTAAGAGGGGCTTTTGAAGCTTTATTTTAATACCCAGTTGTTGGGATTTTCGTATCAGAGTTGCCAAGATGCTCATCGAAGTTGGAATTTCGATAGTGACATATTATATATACATATAATGTATATGTATATGTATCTAGAATGTAGATGGTTTTATAGCTGACTTTCATCAGATCGGAAGATCTACTATACATATAAAGTGCAATGTCCAAGTGCTGTGGATGCCGTGAAGTTTGCAACGGGCTTGAAACTTATCAGCCCTTGCAACAGACTCAGAATTACAGTACCCTTAAGCTCTTCAGGGAGGGGGCCAGTAGGGAGAGTTGTCGTACTCCCAGGGATCATACCAGAAAGCTAAGCGTTCGTTATGATGCTGTTAGGATAGTTGGGAAGGAAAGGTAAGCAACAAGATTTCTGGACATTTTGCACGGAGTCCGAAAATACACATTAACAATATTATAACAAACTAGATATTTCTTCATTTCATATTTCACTTCATTAAAAAAAATAAAATGATTAGTTTCAACCGAGAACTGAAGACTTTTCTATTTGCTGGAGAAAAATTTCGCTGGGTGTGTATTTCTCAGTACATTGAAAAAAAGTGGTATGCAGAAGGGAATTTTTCCGATTCGCCCCTTTTCACGTGATTCTGAAAAGAGGAAAGTCGGGTTTTAACCGGCGACGAAAAGGTCGAGAATATGCACTGCATTCATTTGCGAAATGAATTGCCTTGAATCACGCTACAAATTACGAGTCATCTCTATCTCCTTCTCCTCCCCCCCCCCTTTCTCCCATTTCTATACTTCCACCGCTTGAAAATGCTGGAAATTACCGCAAATTCTACGAAGGTTTAAATGAGAATTGTTCTCAGCGGTAAACTTTTTAATATAATTTTTCACTTTAACCTGAATATTTGAGTTAAGTATTTCTGCAAAAAAATCTCGTGGCTCCGCAATGAATTTAGAAAAAAATATTTCTATGAAGTTTAAACATTTTTTTTTTGGAATTCTTCTCTCGATCTTGGGAAATTTTTTTAAGAGAAATAAGAAACATGAGATTAGATTGTTACGTATTAAGTAAACAATTTTTTATATTATAGATCTTTTCTATTTTATGGGCAGTGCCTCCTTGTATTTTTATTGAGTACATGCGCATTGGCATGTCCTGGACCTTCTCCACTAGGGGTGCTGCACGAATTATTGTCGGGTTTTACCGTTTCAGCTTCAGTCGCAGCTAGGCTGCCGCATCGCGAATTTTCCTGGCCATCGTTCATCCGAAATTTGTGCAAAATCAAAAATTTTTATTATAATTTTCGGAATTTATTCACCCTCAAAAAATACGACGTAAATTATAAATAGGAGAAATTTGCAACTCTGATATTCAAAAACAAATCTCAAATAGATTTTCTCTTTTTATTTTTATTTATAAATATTTATACACAGTAAACTAGGTTCTTTATTACAAGTTAAAGAGACACTTCTTTTTACCTTCGAACGTAGAAAATCAGGGAAAACGATTTTGTATAAAAAAATATGAATATTTTTCCCATTTTATAAAGAAATAATATATAAAAAGATATGTGTCTTTTTAACTTGTACGTCAGTGTGATAATGAAAAATCCTCAAATTAATAATTTCTCCAATAAATTAAACCTATTAAGTGCATGCTATATTTTCTATATTTTAGATGGATATTTAAAATTTTCTTATTGATATCACAACACCAATAGTTTCTCTTGTCATTTTCTATATTTTTACCTTTTTTCTTTAATTTAAAAAGGCTTTTTCTCACAGGGATGAGTGTCGTGCAAAAATCCAGGCGACTATTTACACTAATTTGTTTCACCTGTTTTTCTGTTGACGATATCTTGTTTACCATCTCTCGTAAATAATTCGCTTGCTCTCAGTACTTTTGTTCTGTAGGATAAAGTATTGTGTAATAACGCAGTGGCTCGATTGTTTGTGATCGGTCGGTTAGTGAAAGTGAAAAATTTTCGCCCTTGTGTGATTTCCAACGACTGTTATGTTCTCCTGTTTTAATAATTACATTCTTTTTTTTATATACTCATTTTTTTTTCATTTCTGTATTTAGCTTCTTTTTTTCTCAGCTTCTCGTTCCATTGACTTGATTCAATGATAGCTTCCCACGCGTGTTTCACGCATACGCGAATATAACGCAATCAGTATCGCGAGTGCGTAATTGTAAATCCAGGTCGTGTGGATTAATTTGCCGAGGTTTAATCGATCCTTCGATCGATTATTAGGGAAGTAAACTGGATACCAGACTGAGGTCAGTTCCGGTTAATTTTTTTTAATTTTTACGGATTTAACTAATATGACTTTGAAATGAATGAAATACTTCCATTCTTGGATATAAAACAAAATCTTTTCATTTTCCTAATAATTGATATTTCGATAAAATTTTTGACGAAAGGTTCTACATTCTGCGGCTATATGCAATTTGTAGGTAACTCGTAGCCAATTTATACGCCTGCGTGTGATGCATGCTTGCTCTTCGATTAAGGAAAGTGTAATTAAATTGCACTACCAGAATGGCAGCCGTGCTCGAGAATCGATTAATTAATCCAGAGAGTTTCATTTTCACTGTAGCTATTCGAATGTACTAAATTAATATAGATATCGGCGATCTTCTCCCATCTGAATTTCCATATCAATTTGGATTTGTAATAAAATTCTTAATCCATTCTGAATTTCACTACTGATTTTCACGTTTATCGCAAATACCAAATGAAGGCAAAAGACAAAAACAAAGTAATAAAATTACGCGAATAACACTGTGATATACGCCCAGGCGCAAAGATCCCCAACGACATTGCTACCTCGGAATTAAATGTAAATAAATAAAAAAGCTAGAATTAAAATAGAATTAATTTAGGGAAAAGTAGAAATAATCTTCGCCTCAAAATACTCAGACTTAGGTCTGACTACCGCGCGGCGAAGACAATTTCTACTCACTCGGGTAAAACATCGCGAATGGGGACTCAGAAGCGCGGGTATCGAGGAAACGTCCTCTGCGCATCTCCCACCGAAAGAGTTCTTCCCTCACCATCCAAACCCTTTAGGCCCCAAGGATATAAAAAGGCCCGCACGACGAAAAATCGTCAGAATGGTTGGAGGCGGATTCCGCCTCTTGACCAGCTGAACTCTCCGGCATACCGGTAGTTTTCAGCACAACGCCTGACTGGCATACCAGTAGGTGCATCACCCGGACGGCATACCGCTCGGCATCGTTCCCCCTCACGCCTCACTGGCATACCAGTAGGTGCAACACCCGGACGGCATACCGCTCGGCATCATTCCCCCCTTACGCCTCACTGGCATACCAGTAGG